>CAWUER010000790.1:228965-300215 GCA_963921195.1 Pegoplata infirma | reverse complement strand
AATTTGTGCTTTTTGCTAGATTTGTTACACATATGAAGGTTTCTATTTCAAACGTACCACTAAAAAAAAAATGTTGTTGGATCAAAGTCAAACTTTGGAAGCTTATTGCCCTATATGAAAGTAACAAATCGTGTAACAAAAGTTTTCATTTTTCGGAAAAATGGGCGAGATAGGCGTGGTCAAACATGGTAAAATTGAGCAATTTTAGCATGATATCGCTTTATATTTATTTTTTTCTACAGTAACTCAACGATTCTGAAATTTTCGAAACACATCTTATTTATAGTGTTTTGTATGGGCTATCGATTGGCATTATTAGTTTTTGGGAAAAATTCAGAACTATGTCTGAATTTTTCAAATGAAAAATATAAATCGATGTAGCAAAAAACACGCCATTTTTAATTTTTTTTTAAAAAATTTTAAATTAAATTTCATTTCATTCTCTACATCATATCAAATTTTCAGAGAGCAGTTATTTTTGGTTTTCGAGAAAATTGGCTTTAAAATTTGAATGTCTTATTTTATTTTCCATATCACTCATACGCCACGATACATTTATTTTGCACTTATCAAAAGCTTGTTTAATTCTGTTTAGATAATTGATTTAGAGCTGAGTTGTCTTATTTATAGGAATTCGACTGTTTTTTTGTTGACCAGAGACATACAGTGCCATCGCTTACTCGTTTTCTGTGTAATAAGAATGACAATTTTTTTGAACTTTAAAATCTTTGAAATGATGAAGAAGGTTTGTAAAATTTTTGAAGTGCAGACTTTAAAATATTTTTTGGAACTTGTCTACTTCTGATATATTTTAAATTTTTAAATGTAAGGCAATGTGTTTAACATCAGAGTATTCTTAAAAATTAACAGCGACTGTGAATATTGTTGCCTGGATTTATTCCAGTAAATGGCTAAGCGGCGTCCCAGAATTTCAACAATCATAAGGCAAAGATCACTTCTGAAATATTGTCATTTTATTGATGTTGAATGCAACTTTGATACGAAGAATCTTGAAAAACAGTCGAACTCTTATTATAAGTATGACAAATCAATTGAGTCCGGCCGAAACCAATTTTTCGAGGCCAAACCGAAACCGAACCAAAACCGAAACTGAAACTGAAAAAAATGAATTCCTGGCTGAATAAAATTTTTCTATATTTCTGTTTTAAGATATATATACAGCACTTAATGTTTTTAAGCCATTGGAATTGTTGTATTTATTAAAAAATATACTACTATATATTTTAAAAAACTTACGAAAAAATCATTTTTAAATAAACTTAAAAAAATTGTTCATTAAATCTGTAGATTAAGAAAAAAAAATATTTGAACTGAAACTGTAACAAGTTAATTGGAAAACCTTGTTACATTTTTTAAAATGGACTGAATCAAGTGTAATGATACTCGAAATTAAAAAATTCAACAACTTTTTTATATATATTTTAAAATACTAAAATTTTGCCGAATACCGAATAGAGGCCGAAGCCCCATTATTCGGCTGAAGTCAAGAACGAAACCGAATACTCGGTTGGACTCTACAAATCAGCTCTAAATCAATTATCTAAACAGAATTAAACAAGTTTTTGGTACACTCAAAAAAAAAAAAACTGTAAAGTTAGCAAAAAAAGCTTGTAAACCTACACTCAAAAAAAAAACTGTAAAGTTAGCAAAAAATTTAGTTAAATTTAACTAAAAAAGCACCTGATTTTGGGCCTACTAAATTTTTAGTTAATTTAACTAAAAATATTTAGCTAACTTTTCGTAGAATGAATGTAGCAAAAAAAACCGTAACTTTAACTAAAAATTTAGCTGAAATTTCGTAACGTTTTTATGTACATATATTAACAAAAAAATTAGTTGAATTCAGCTAAACTTTTTGTTAATTTTCGTAAACTAAAATTTAAAAAATATTTTGTAAAAAATTGTAAGTTTATTTTTTCTGTTTTTTCATTAGCTTAATTAGAACTTATGAGATTCGCATAGGAGGCTACACAATAAATTTGACTTAACAATTTTTTTACAAAAAATCAGCAAATTAATTAGTAAAAATTCGTAAACTCAGTTTTGAAGTCAACAAAAAAAATTAATTCAAAGTTTGTTCAAAACTAGTATTTTCGTAACCCGAGTAAAAATTTTTATATGATGCAATATATAATGATATGTAACACAATATATATTTATACGCAATTTGATCCGAATAATGGTGGATCTTTTTGCATTAAAAAAGATCAAATTGTATAAAATATAATTTGATTTCATCCGAGTTTTGACCAGACATTCCCATATATTGGTGGATCTAATTAGATCTAATTGCATAAAAACTTATAAAATCCTGGTGTTTTTGGGTTTGGGTTGAGATACACCACAGGTCAACGATACATTCACCAAACATATAATTTTCTAAAACAAAAAAATGTTTGGGTACGCTTCGAACCAGATAGGTGATATACATAACCCTAACAAAGAAATGTTTAGGAACATTTTAAAAAGTTTCTTATACTTTGTCTAAAAAACTTAGAAAATTTTTGGTTAATTGGAAACATATATAGTTTTATATGGAACAGAATAACCTATATATAATTTTATGTTAAATTATACAGAAAATCAAATTTTGTATTGACCCTCATATAATTTTAAATAATTATATAAACCGTACACCTTTTAATCCGAATCATGATTAAATTATATATAACTACATATGACTGCATTTAAAAAATTTAGAAAATATCTCACGCGATGTATAATCATATATGATTTATTATGTTTACATCAAGTTATATATTGTTATATATGTTTATTTTTACTCGGGAAATTGAACTTAACTAAAAAAAGTAGTGAAAACGCTGATTTTAACTAAAAATTTGCTAAAAAGCCAGTAAACTCGAGTTAACAAAAAAAAATTTGTTAACTTTACAGTTTTATTTTTTTGAGTGTACAAGAAAATTTGCTGATTTTGAACCCACAATTTTTTTGGTAAAGTTAGCAAAAAACATTTTGCTAAAAATTAGTTAACTGAAATTTTTTTTATTTCAACTTAGTTCATACACATTTGAGGACCCCATTGGGTTCGTATCCGATAAGTCCAGACCCCAATGGGCCTAGACCTACTTGGGTTCCTTAAAAATCGTCATAGTTTTTGATCCAAAATTAGTGTCCGTTTCGCTCTACCTTGCTTAGTTTTTGAGATACGTGATTTTAGGGGACCACCGGGGTTTTGAGAATTACAAAACTCGATAACTTCAAAAATATTACTCGGAGAGCATTTGATTCTTGTTCTACGTGTTGAGAGCTACAAAAATGCTTTTGGACTTTTTGTTGTGTCGGCAATATTTACCGAGATATGAGCATTTAAAAATTTTCGAGAATGCTAACTTTTTTGGATCCAAAGTTAGGACCCATTAGGGTCCACACATGTGAAGAGGACCGGCGATATTATGGAGAGCCCGAGAACCAAAAATGGCCTCCATTTTGCTCTATCTGGCTTAGTTTCCGAGACAGCGCCATTTTCAGTTTTCTGAAAATAAAAAAAAAATTACCATTTATTTTTGCTAATATTAGCAAAAAATCTTGTAAAAATGTTGTCAACTCAATTTCAAATTTAGCAAAAGAAATTCGTTCAAATTTTGTTTAAAATTGCTAATGTTTTAAATGAAGTTTACAAGAATTTTTTGCTGACATGCTAATCTCAACTAAAAATTTGCTAAAAGTTAGCTAACTAGCGTTAGCAAAAAAAAAAATTGGTAAATCTACTAACGTATTTTTTTGAGTGTAATTTGGAATTTTTCAAAAAATAATATTTTGCTTCGACTTTTTAATTTTATTAGTGGTATTCAGAGTCTTGCTTGCCAGCCCTGGCACTGGTGGTAAAAGAGCACTTTTTAAAATTACTTTTCAAAATACATGTATTTTTTGAAAGAAGTACTCTTTTGCTACATTGCCAGGGCTGGCAACAAGACTCTGAATACCTCTATTGTGTTTATTTAAAATTAAGTCAAAATAAAATAAATTGAGAAAAGAAAATTTATGATTTTGTGTGTTTTGCAAAATTTTTTAATAAAAATGGCAACGGATAATACTTTGTAATTATACAATTTTTAATGTGTTTTCGTTTGAATAATACTTTTCAACACACAAAGTATAACAATGTAAAGGCCCCTTTAAGCGAACCAAAATTTTCTGTTCCAACTGGAATTCTAATTCAATAACCAAAATTTTGGTTCCCGGAATTTTTAGTTCAGGTTGGAAAATCGGTTATCACAATGAATATTGTTTCTCTATTAAGAACTAACAATAAGTTAGTTAAGGTTTCACAAATCACGAAAACTTATAAGTAACAAATGTGGGGTTCTTGAGATATGCCATGTCAAAATATTTTGCAACGACATTAAAATCTATTACTATCCCTGATCTTGTTATAATCAATCAAATAAAATAAGGAGTTTTATTTGTGTGATACCATAAAGGCTGTCATTAAGACATTTATTAATTTTATCGCGTCTACCACTTCCAGGTATACCTCCCCAAATGAAATGTTTTTATATATGGTTTGCAGTTACCCTTTTTGTATGCTATAAGTTGTTAGTTGGTTCGCTGGTATATAATTTGTAAGGGCAATGGAAATGTTAACGGATGCAAGCAGCGTGATAATTGTCAAGCCACATAAATTGCATAATACTAAATAAAGAAATAAAAAAGAAAGCAACAAAATAAAGTAAAAAAAAAATAATAATAAAAATAAATATATTTAATGCAGTAACTGAGAGCAATTTAAAACATTATGTATGAGAAGATCTATGATATACGAGTACAATGCAGATAAATATTAAAAAAGTGTATTTAAAAAATCTTTTTAAACATATAAAATGTGTGTATTAAAAAGGATATGTTTTGTTAAGAGATTATAAGATAGAACCGACGCCCGACACACACCAAACTTGATAAATATATTATTTTAGTCTTAAAGAAGGTTCCTCTTAATTTTAATCCCGATTTGGCAAAAATTCGCAGTATACAATTTTGATCCAGTAAAGTTAAATTATAAAGAATGAACTTGGCGGTACTTAAGAATGTAGGTATATTTATTAGTGAGAAAATTGTGTTTGTACGGTTGGACCCCATTTAATATTTATTAGGGTGGTCAAAATTTTCCTTTTTTTCGAACTTCAAAATTGTCGGGGTCGGAAAAGTTGGCTTGACAATCGTACAGTTAAAATAAATCGTTATTTTACACGAAAATAGGTTTTCCAAAGACCTTTCATTTGGTATATAATACGACTAGGTTTCTTTGTATAATATAGAAAATAATATAGAAAATAAACGCAAAAAACTGAGAAATTACTATTTCTTTCCCTCATTTTCACCAACTAAATATCAATTTTGGTCGCTAAAAAAATACTTGACCCTTTATTTTTCTTGCTCGACAAAAAAAAAAACAATTCGATTAAGATCGTCGAGTGACACCAGGGAGACCTTCCATGTAAGTCGGTATTTAACCCTGCTGTTAGGTTAAGCCCATTTGGTCCAACTTTGGGATTTTTTCGTTTGTAACTTTTGAACGGTGATATATACTGGCTTAGTTTTTTTGTTCATGGGGTCTTTTTATAAAACAATGTTACCCAGCAAAAACTAGGTAATGTGTTGTGAAAAGTAATGACTGCCAATTACATGACTGCCAATTACATTACGTATAACAGGGTGCTTATAATGAGGGTGCTGTGGCTTAGTGGTTAGCGCGTTGGACTACTAGCCAGCAAGCCTGGGTTCGATTCCCGGCTCAGGCAGAACAACATTTTTTTTCAGATATTTATTAGTTTCTATTTATAACTACTATCTATCGCAGCACCCTCCTTCGTTGATAAATAGCACTAAAAAACGTCAACGAAGTAAAATAATAAAATATTGGCTATTAAACACAGCTTCACAAATAATTCGCCAGATCAATAACAGATGGCGATGCAACAACTGTACTCAAAATTATCAACACGCGCAATTACAGTGTTGCCATACTGAAGCCCTTCTATCTTTCAAATCTTTCATCTCTCTTCTATCCCCTTTCCGAAAGAAACATCACGGTTACAGTAGTAATTGATAGGCAGCATTGTCTGAGTGTTGTTTCTTAAAAAAAAAAAAATATATATGTAAGTGCTTCTTTGCAACAATATAAATAATAAGTTATTGAGAATGTTAAAACTAAATACTTATATTTTGTGAGGATGTTTATTCTGGCTCGAGGTCATTATTTTCTTTACTAATTAAAACCATGATATTCTCATAGCATAATTTTCAAGAAAATTATTTTTTGTTTTAAATTTATTTATGCTGGTCATTTTTGCAAGACTTAATCGACACGTGTTTCGGAATTTGTCAAGATTCCATTGTCAAGATTATTTAGCAAAAATAGAAACGATATACTACAAAGTAGCAAACGAGTCTAATGACAAATCGTTTGTGCACAAACTAAAGCATTAATACATATTCGACTCTATCCACAATGTGAATTAGAAAGACGAAGAAATTGTATTATACTAGTAAGTAACGATTGTCAATAACCAACAAAAATATTTAAAATGTTTTAATTGTATTATACTAGTAAGTAACGATTGTCAATAACCAACAAAAATATTTAAAATGTTTTAAATATTTTTGTTGGTTATTGACAATCTTTACTTACTAGTATAGTACAATTTCTTCGTCTTTCTAATTCACATTGTGGATAGAGGCGAATATGTATTAATGCTTTAGTTTGTGCACAAACGATTTGTCATTAGACTCGTTTGCTACTTTGTAGTATATCGTTTCTATTTTTGCTAAATAATCTTGACAATGGAATCTTGACAAATTCCGAAACACGTGTCGATTAAGTCTTGCAAAATGACCAGCATAAATAAATTTAAAACAAAAAATAATTTTCTTGAAAATTATGCTATGAGAATATCATGGTTTTAATTAGTAAAGAAAATAATGACCTCGAGCCAGAATAAACATCCTCACAAAATATAATATTTTAAAGGTCGAATAAAACAATTTTTATTTATTAATAAAAATTAATCAGAATTTGAACTAAATACTTATTTGAAAGTTCACTTGGGATATTAAGTCCAATCAGAAAAAAACAATATTTGTTTTACCTTTTTACCTAAAAGTTTCGCGAAAATGAATAATCTAATGATAAATAGTTATTTCAAACTCTGTTTGCTACTATTTATTTAATTCCTTATAAGTAACTACTTATTTTACTCGTTATAGGTAAGTAGTTATTTATCTCCCTACTCGTAAGCTTGTAGGCACTAGTTATTTTTGTCTCACGGCCTCTATGGAATAAGTAGTGTTTCATGCAATGAGTAAGTACATAATTATTAATTAATTACTATTAATAATTATTACCAATTACTATTCTCATTACTAGTAATGCAAAAATTTGCTGGGTATTTACAAAAAATCTAGGTTCTGACTTAAACCAGGACTGAGAAAAATAAAAAATTATGTATCTTAATTTAAGGGACCATTTGGTCCATAGCATATTTTCTTAAGTTTTCTTTGTAATTTTTTTTATTTATTAAAACAAAAAAAATATTTATTAGTTTGTTTTATAATAATTGTCATTGCATGTTGAGCAAAATGTTTTCAGGTTAGTTTTGCAAATAAACTTGCTGAAAATGATACATTTTATATCAGACTTAGACTCGCAGCAACTAAAAATCTACTACTACGCAGCAACTAAAAATCTACTCTTTTGAGAACCTGAATTAGAATTATTATTATTTGATGAGGCTACTGAAACTACGCTTGATCCAGGGCTGCCATATTTGCCGATTTATCGGCATTTTGCCGATTTTTTGACTCAATATGATTAAAGTGCCGATTTGCCGATTTTTTGATCAAAAACACGGTCGCTTTTTATAGTTTTTTTGAAGTTTCCTTCTATAAATTTGTTAAATTTCATAAAATTACACTGCGGAGCACTAAAAAATAAACAAGAGTTACGACCATCATTCCTATATATTTCGGACATGCTGATTCGAATGGCGTACTCCGTTTTTCGATGAATGGTACAGTTTTCTTGCAAAATGTCGCTAAAGATTTACTGATTTCGAGCCAGTTTTTTAACAAAAAAATTTGCAAAGTAAATGGTTTATAAATTTTATGACATGGAAAACAAAGATATGACTTGTAGCAACATTTCTTATGCAAATTTGATTTAAAGCTTTTCAATTTAAGCCCTTAAAATTGCGAATTTCTTCATTTTTTAAGGTTTTCGCGAAATAAAGAGCTAAATTGGTCTTTGATAAAAAACTTGATTTTAATGAATCAAAAATGCATCCCTAACAATACGAATAGTGGACAAAAAACAGCTTTGTTATATGGACCATCATGATGAAAATCGCGAAAAACCGTTTTTTTATATATGCCAGCATCACTTTACGAGATGATTTAAGGTTCCATCTTTTAGTATATAATGTGGGAACCTTAAACAACTAACTGACTAAAAATTGTAATGTAACGTAACACAAAAAGATTGCAAAAATGAAAACTCACGAAAAGTTCCATATTTTTTTTAGGGGAAATTACTTTTGAGAACAAAAGCAAAACCCATATTTAAAGAAATACGCAAGAAGACGAGGGAGCCATTAAATCGCTAGCGATCAGTCGGTTTTGGGGGGGTTCGTGTCTCCCATTGTAAAACTTCTGTCCCTTTACAGATATTTATTATTATAGACTCCCTAAAACTACTAAACTACTATTAAAATCCCTACTTTAAACATGGGCCTAGTTAACTAACCATAGAAAAAACAAAACAACAAAAGCCCCATTCTATGATTAATTTTGGAGTATAACTAAAAAAAAGGTACTGGTCTTAATTTTCTTTAAAGTGATCTCATTACCCACACCTACCATATCCTAGTGACGACTTAGTTTGGTTTCTAGGAACCCACAGAGGAACTTACCCTAACACATTATCAGTCCATACAAGAAAACGTTTAATTAAGGTTTAGCAATTCATTTTTTGAATTCCATAAATTTTTATTTCAACCATTAAATTGGATTTTAATTTTTAACATTATAATTAAAAAAACTAATTTTAATAGAAATATTAAGATTTCATAGCTTATTGATAAAAAAATAAGTTTCATTTTAAGTATAAGAAAAAAATTCGATATACTTCACTACCATAGGTTTATATACTAAAATTCACTTCAACCGAAAGAAGTATATAATTAATAAAATAAGAAGTGCCAATTTGTTTAATAATTTTAAATGGATTTTGCAACAAAAATTGTTACATAAAATTAACGTTTATATTTACAAAATTTTAAGTTTCATTATTTTGAATAAACCAAACAAATTTATATATTAATAATTTTCATAACCGAACAAAAATAACCGAAACCGATCGATGAAACAGTAACGTTTTTGGAATTATAACGTTATGTTATACTTTAAAATTAAATATATAATCAACGAATTTGCGAAAATAAATAAAGGAGTAAAAAAATATATTATGTGCAGTGTTGCCATATATTTTTTTGAAAAATCTTTTTATTTCTAAAAAAAAATCTTTTTTTTGTGAAAAAAAATCTTTTTTTAAAAAAGTATTGAAATAATAAAAATTAATACAAATTTATATATTTTCAATTCAATTTTTATATCAAGTGTAAAAAAAAAAATAAAAAAACAACCCAGCGTTCATTTGAAGCTCGAAAAGACTCATAAAAGAGTCCTTAGACGGTCAGAAAACATAATAATATGAGTGTTTTTTCCTTTCAAAATGGTCCCTTTTTCTGGGCGCTCTAATAATATAATAATAATAATAATAATAATAATAATAATAATAATAATAATAATAATAATAATAATAATAATAATAATAATAATAATAATAATAATAATAATAATAATAATAATAATAATAATAATAATAATAATAATAATAATAATAATAATAATAATAATAATAATAATAATAATAATAATAATAATAATAATAATAATAATAATAATAATAATAATAATAATAATAATAATAATAATAATAATAATAATAATAATAATAATAATAATAATAATAATAATAATAATAATAATAATAATAATAATAATAATAATAATAATAATAATAATAATAATAATAATAATAATAATAATAATAATAATAATAATAATAATAATAATAATAATAATAATAATAATAATAATAATAATAATAATAATAATAATAATAATAATAATAATAATAATAATAATAATAATAATAATAATAATAATAATAATAATAATAATAATAATAATAATAATAATAATAATAATAATAATAATAATAATAATAATAATAATAATAATAATAATAATAATAATAATAATAATAATAATAATAATAATAATAATAATAATAATAATAATAATAATAATAATAATAATAATAATAATAATAATAATAATAATAATAATAATAATAATAATAATAATAATAATAATAATAATAATAATAATAATAATAATAATAATAATAATAATAATAATAATAATAATAATAATAATAATAATAATAATAATAATAATAATAATAATAATAATAATAATAATAATAATAATAATAATAATAATAATAATAATAATAATAATAATAATAATAATAATAATAATAATAATAATAATAATAATAATAATAATAATAATAATAATAATAATAATAATAATAATAATAATAATAATAATAATAATAATAATAATAATAATAATAATAATAATAATAATAATAATAATAATAATAATAATAATAATAATAATAATAATAATAATAATAATAATAATAATAATAATAATAATAATAATAATAATAATAATAATAATAATAATAATAATAATAATAATAATAATAATAATAATAATAATAATAATAATAATAATAATAATAATAATAATAATAATAATAATAATAATAATAATAATAATAATAATAATAATAATAATAATAATAATAATAATAATAATAATAATAATAATAATAATAATAATAATAATAATAATAATAATAATAATAATAATAATAATAATAATAATAATAATAATAATAATAATAATAATAATAATAATAATAATAATAATAATAATAATAATAATAATAATAATAATAATAATAATAATAATAATAATAATAATAATAATAATAATAATAATAATAATAATAATAATAATAATAATAATAATAATAATAATAATAATAATAATAATAATAATAATAATAATAATAATAATAGTAATAATAATAATAATAATAATAATAATAATAATAATAATAATAATAATAATAATAATAATAATAATAATAATAATAATAATAATAATAATAATAATAATAATAATAATAATAATAATAATAATAATAATAATAATAATAATAATAATAATAATAATAATAATAATAATAATAATAATAATAATAATAATAATAATAATAATAATAATAATAATAATAATAATAATAATAATAATAATAATAATAATAATAATAATAATAATAATAATAATAATAATAATAATAATAATAATAATAATAATAATAATAATAATAATAATAATAATAATAATAATAATAATAATAATAATAATAATAATAATAATAATAATAATAATAATAATAATAATAATAATAATAATAATAATAATAATAATAATAATAATAATAATAATAATAATAATAATAATAATAATAATAATAATAATAATAATAATAATAATAATAATAATAATAATAATAATAATAATAATAATAATAATAATAATAATAATAATAATAATAATAATAATAATAATAATAATAATAATAATAATAATAATAATAATAATAATAATAATAATAATAATAATAATAATAATAATAATAATAATAATAATAATAATAATAATAATAATAATAATAATAATAATAATAATAATAATAATAATAATAATAATAATAATAATAATAATAATAATAATAATAATAATAATAATAATAATAATAATAATAATAATAATAATAATAATAATAATAATAATAATAATAATAATAATAATAATAATAATAATAATAATAATAATAATAATAATAATAATAATAATAATAATAATAATAATAATAATAATAATAATAATAATAATAATAATAATAATAATAATAATAATAATAATAATAATAATAATAATAATAATAATAATAATAATAATAATAATAATAATAATAATAATAATAATAATAATAATAATAATAATAATAATAATAATAATAATAATAATAATAATAATAATAATAATAATAATAATAATAATAATAATAATAATAATAATAATAATAATAATAATAATAATAATAATAATAATAATAATAATAATAATAATAATAATAATAATAATAATAATAATAATAATAATAATAATAATAATAATAATAATAATAATAATAATAATAATAATAATAATAATAATAATAATAATAATAATAATAATAATAATAATAATAATAATAATAATAATAATAATAATAATAATAATAATAATAATAATAATAATAATAATAATAATAATAATAATAATAATAATAATAATAATAATAATAATAATAATAATAATAATAATAATAATAATAATAATAATAATAATAATAATAATAATAATAATAATAATAATAATAATAATAATAATAATAATAATAATAATAATAATAATAATAATAATAATAATAATAATAATAATAATAATTTTGATCCAATGATCAATTTTTATTTAGTTTTCCCAAGTAAATTACAAATCATTTTTAATAATTATTTAATCCTAACCGAGAACTGGTTTCAATGACCGTCGTCTCGCTGTATCGAAATCGACCAAGGGTTTAGTGGGAATCGAACCCACTACCCCCTGTTTATAGGCTAGAACGCTACCAACTAACCTACAGGGGCCCCTTAGCGCTCTTATATGACTCATAAAAGATTCTAAAAAATATATGTTCATTGTCTTTTCTGAGTCCTTTTAGACTCTTTTATGAATGTTCAAAATTTACATAACCATAATTAAGAGTCAAATATGAAATTTTCAGGACTCCAAACTTCGAGCGTTCTATTAATATTTTTGAGCCTTGAAAGAGTCATAATTTATGAAGGCTCAGAAAATTGTACACAGTAAGCAAATATCAAACACCGGTGCATGCTCGACAATATATGACGGATTGGATCTTTATGTGGTAAGATATTTTATTAGTGCAGCAAATACAAAATTTAGTGAAAAATTATTCTATGTTGCCAACTTACATATTTAAGTGAATACCGGGTGGAATTTTCATATAGTGGCCAATCCAAAGAATCCCAGCAAAACTTAGATTACCAAATAAGGTATAAAATAAGGTATAGTATCTCTTATTTTATACATTGCAGCATTGATGATTTTAACAGGCGATGAGACTCAAAGTAATGCATCCACATTATCACAAAGAATACCAGTAAGGTATAAAATAAGTCATAAATTTATAACAAAGAATACGAGTAAGGTGTAAAATATATGATATTTTATAGGTTACGAGAAATGAAATAATATAGCATACCAGAAGATAATATACTAGGTGTTACGAGTAGTGAAAAAGTAATTTTCTATTAAATTTACTCACATGATTGTAAGTGAGTGTAAGTAGATAAAATATGCTCGTGAGTGTTTGTCGTTAGAAATTTCCTGTCGTGAGCCCATCTCTAGTTTAAACTTATGCATTTTTTTATAAAATAATTATTTTTTATGTTATTGTAATGCATTATGCATCCAATTATAAATAATGCATTATTTCAAACTTTCAAATAATACATAATGTAACCAAATATAAGTCATCCATGATTTAATGTTTAGAAATAATAAATATGAAAAACATTTTTTCCAATAATCATGCATTACGTAGCAAATTATTAGTAATGCATTATTTTTCACTTTAAAATAATATGTTGTGGAACAAATGTTTGGTAAGACATCCTAAAATAATGCTACAAATAAGGTATATACATTACCTGGTAATGTGTGATATAATCACTACCCATTACCAAAGTTTTGCTGGGATGGTCTGATTTTAAGTGGTTACCAAGCTAAAAACAAAATTTTAATCGAATATCTTTAACTAATTAAGAAAATCTTGAAAAAACTTTATTATTTTCCAAAAAACTTGTTTTTTTTAGAAAAAATCTTGAAATCTTTTTAGCACCTCAAAAAACTTGCAAAAAAAGGGAAATCTTAATATATGGCAACACTGATTATGTGGAGATTATTTATGAAAGAATAAAATGCAAAAAAAAAAAATAATTAGCAACAATGTTTGTTGTTGATCTAAAATTGTTAATGTAATGACGTCATAGATATGCATATATTTTGTACTCCCTTTATTACAATTTTTTTTTTTAGTTATTATTTTTTTCTCTTGATTTTATAAGGAATATGCAAGAATATTATCAATTTAATTAAATTTTTTTTTATTTGACTCACCAAACCATTTTTTGAGGAAAGATGAGGCCTCAGCGATCTTGTTGTGGTTGATTATTTATATGATGATAATGATGACGTTAATGATGTTGCTAAAAAAGATGATTATGTTCTTGCATATCATGAAATCCAGCAAAGATTTTATAAAATCTGACCGAGGGTCTTCAAATTTATCTAATTTTTTGTACACATGTGCTCTATAGAGCCAATTAAACATATCCATTTTCAGTTTTTTATATTTAAAAAAAATCGCGATTTTTTCGCGAATTTAATTTTCTTCAAAAATTGAAAAAATCAAAAAAGTATGCTACTTTGAATAGCCATATCTTCGGAAGTATCTATCGGATTTCTTCAATTCAAAAAGCATTCGGTTCAGGCGATAGTCTTACTTTATATTAATGTAATAAAAAAAAAATTTAAAAAAAAGTGCATTTTTGATGCAAACGCATTTTTAGGATGCATTTTTTAAAACTTTCTCCCCCTTCAATTTTTTTTAAACCTACATAAATCGAAAATATAGCATTTTTTACACAAAGTTGCGTACAGCTTTTTTTGTGACGGAGTTTCGTCAAAATTTTTTAATTTTTTTAAAAAAACATTATTGGTTTTTCCATACAATTTTTTCATAAAATTTATAAAATAACAAAAAAAAAATTTTAGTCTAAGGAAAAACTACTTAAGCATTTTTTAAAAAAATCACGAAAATTTTGTGAAACGCCGTCACAAAAAAAAAATGTAACCAATTTTATGTAAAAAATGCTATATTTTCGATTTATGCAGGTTTCAAAAAATTGAAGGGGGAGAAAGTTTTTAAAAATGCATCCAAAAATTGCATTTGCATCAAAAATGCATTTTTTTAAAAAAATATTTTTTGTTAGTGCATTGTTATAGAAACGGATAATCAGTTGAATCGAATGCTTTTTGAGTCGTAGAAATCCGATAGATACTTTTGAAGAAATGGCTTTTTAAAGTTACATACTTTTTTGATAAAATTGCAAAATAAACATTAAATTGATTTTTTGTATGGAAAAAACCAAATAAGTACTTAGTTTTAAAAAAATCACGAAAATTTTTTGAAACGCCGTCACAAAAAAACGGTACTCAATTTTGTGTAAAAAACGCCATATTTTCGAATTATGCAGGTTTCAAAAAAATTGAAGGGGGAGAAAGTTTTGAAAAATGCATCAAAAAATTGCATTTGCATCAAAAATGCACTTTTTTTGAAAAAACTTTTTTTTTTATTGCATTGATATAAAATAGGACGAACGTTTGAATCAAATGCTTTTTGAATCTTAGAAATCCGATAAATACTTTAGAAGATATAACTCTTCAAATTAACATACTTTTTTGTTTTTTTTAATTTTTGAAGAAATATAAATTCGCGGAAAAATCGCGATTTTTTTTAAATTAAAAAAACTGAAAATGGATATATTTTATTAGCTTAATGGAGAATGCATACCGTTAATATAAAGAAAATCGAAAGACCTAAGGTCAGAAAATAGCATTTTTTATTTGTTTTCTGGTGGATTTTGTGATATATAGATTTTGTTTCTTTTTCTTTTACACTTCACCTAATTTAGTTCTAATGTTTTTGCATGATTTATTTTTTTAAATTTAATTATTAGCTGTAGGTAATTTTCTTAATTTAAGTTTTATTTTTTTTTTATAGATTTAGGAAATTATGTAGGTTTAAATTCATTTTTCCGCGATTTTTAACACTTTGGCACTTAAAGAAAATAACTTAACTTAATTAACTTATGAATGATCATTATTATTAACTTCGGACTTTGTGCAATTTAGGATTTAAGATTTAAATATATTGGGCATTTTAGGTATTTTTTTGAAAATTGTTTAAAATTAAGACGGACGGACGTTTTTATAGTTATGTGTTAATTTCTAAATTTTCTATTTAAGTAAAACGGACATTGGGTGGTATGAATAAAAACTAGCATTTACTAAATGCTTATACGGTTTGCTAAATTATTTTGATTTTAAGAAATTACTTGATTTAGTATTCTAAAAAAAATAAACAAAGTAAATACTTAGCCGAAAAAAGCAAATACTTGGTTTGATATGAATAAAAGCAAAAAAATTAAGTATTTTCTTAAAAAAATTTTGTCTACTCTTGAGTAGACTAAAAATTTGTAATTTCGCGAATAACAAGAATTTAGCAGAATTTTCTAAATTGGTTAAATATAAAAACAAAAAACATAAACAAATCTATAATTATTTTCAATATAAACCATGATTAAATGCATTAAATTCACTTTAATTTTTTCACCCTACACAAGTAATATTAGTAAGTCCAAGTGGCTAGACAAATATTTAAGGCCACACTAGTAATAAGTAAGTTGTGGCACGGATTATTCTTGGATTTAAGAATTCACGGATTTAAAATAATTAAGCACACATTTCAAAGAGTTTAAGTTTTATTTCTCCTTATTTTAGTAAATGTTTGTAAAAACTTTTTTGAAAAAATCAAAATAAAGCATAAAAATGCAATTTTTAGCGTTTTCTCTTTATTAATCTGCAAATTTAACTAAATTTTTTAAATTTAAAACTAATATGACTTAAAATTGACAGTTAGCTATGAAAGCAAACGTGTAAGAATTTTAAAAACGTCTTAGAAACTGACACTTTGTCTAAAAGAAACATATCACAGAGTCTGCGATATTTTCTACAAGACAAATATTTTAGAAACTGAGAATTTTCTTAGACTCTGAGACCATTTCTATGAGAAAAACGTTTTGGATTCGACACTTTTTGTCAGAAAAATGTTTCAGAATATCTGATTTCATCTTTTAGAGAAATGTCTCAGAATCTGAGATATTTTCAGCAAGAAAAATGTTTCAGAATCTTCGAAGTCTTCTATAAGACAAATGTTTTAGAATCTGAGACTTCTTTTATAAGAAAAATGGTTCAGAATCTGATACTTTTTCTTCAAGAAAAAATTCTGCAAAATGTCTCAGAATCTGCAACTTCTCAAAAAAATGTGTCAGAATCTGTGATTTTTTCTAAAAGAAAAATGTCTCACAATGTACGAGTTTTTCTGTAAGAAACGTGTCTCTTTTTCTATAAGTAAAATGTTTCAGAATCTATAAAAAAAATGCCTTAGAATCAGCTACAATTTCTGTTAGAAAAATGTCCCCAGATTTGCTATTTTTTCTATAAGAAATGCATCAGAATCTGTGAATTCCTCTATAAGAAAAATGGTAAAAAATCTATGACTTTTTGACATCTCAGAATCTGCGACATTTTCTATAAGAAAAATGTCTCAGAATCTGCGACTTTCTCTATTAAAAATATCTTAGAATATGCGAAAATAAGAAAAATTTCTCAGAATCTGCTTCTTTCTTTATAAGAAAAATTAATTAGATCTGTCAATTTTTTTATTAAAAAAATGTCTCAAGATCTGCGATTACTTTTTTAATGTTTCAGAATCTAGGACCTTTTTTCTAAAAAAAGTCTCAGTATCTACAACGTTTTCTTTAAGAAAAATGCTTTAGATTTTCATACTTTTTATACAAGAAAACTTTATTAGAAAAAAATCGAAGACATTTTCTTTGACAAAACTGTCTCCGAATCTGAGAAAAATGTCTAATAATCTTAGACTTTTTCTATAAGAAAACTTTTCTAGGTCTGAGACTTTTTGTAAAGGAAACCTGAAATTTTTGACTTCAAGATTTCCCCATTAGAAAAGTGTCTTAGAATCAGACAGCTTTTATAGAAAACTGTCAATCAGGTTACAACAGATTCATATTTTAAAAGCTTGATGTTATCCAATTGCAAATTGTCTTATCTTCCGTATTTGTATGGATGCCGATGCTCAATAAGAAGAGAAATGTTTGGCTACGTCCATTAATTTAAAAATTTTCCTTGCCTTCCAAAAGAGTACCAAAATCGTCAATCTGCAGATTAAACAAAGTAAAATTTTCAGTTTTTCTCTTTTTGATAATCTAAATTAATCTTTGTGGACAAAATGCACATTTGGTTCACAAATGTGTAGAAGGTTTTTGTCCAGAATCACCAAATCTTACTATTACACTTACCTGAACAATAAATTTTAATCACTTCAGTAGGGTGCAAAATCACATTATTTATTTAAGGCACTTAGGCTGGTACCAAGCTAAAAACAACAGTTTGGCTAAGCACATTTTTATTTTATGGCCCAATTTAATTACATAATTTACACAAGAACAACACGGTTTTAAAGTTTTAAAAATAAATAAATTTTTTTGGATTATTTATTTTTGTTTATTTTTTGTTATTGACATTTCTGATTGCTAGAAATTACTTAGCCGAATTTTCGGGTAAATTTAGTTAAGTTTTTTTTTATTCATATAAAATTAAGCAAATACTTTAAGAAATTACTTTGGTAAAAGTAAATAGTAAAAAGTAATGTCTTATTTTTATTCATACCACCCATTGTGCAATATAGATGGTAAGATTTTAACATTTTTTAATAATTTTTTTAGCTTTTAATTTTGGAACGGACAGACGGACTTTTCCGGTAACTTTAGTTAGGTTTTAATTAACAAATTTCTTATTCAAGTAGGACGGACATCTTGCGATTAAGAATTTAAGATTTTAACATTTATAATATTTTATAATGTTATGTAATTTTTACATTGACAGGGAAACATAGCAAAAGTTTATCACATTTTGATTTTAATTTTTTAGTTTCTAATAACACTTCGGAACAATAAAAAATAAACAAGAGTTACGACCATCATTTCTATATATTTCGGACATGCGGAATCGAATGGCGTACTCCGTTTTTCGATGTATGGTACAGTTTTCTTGTAAAATGTCATTAAAGATTGGCTGATTTTCAGCTGCTTTTTTAAAAAAAAAAATTCCAAAGCTTATGATTTTTAAATTTTATGGCATGGAATACAAAGATATAACTTGTAGCAATATTTCTAATATAAATTTGGTTTAAAGCTTTTCATCTTAACCCCTTTAATTCGCGGATTACTTCATTTTTTTTAAGTTTTCGCGAAATTAATGCTAAATTGGTCTCTGATAAAAAAACTTGCATTTTGTGGATCATAAAGGCGTCCACGACTCTACGAATAGTGGACAAAAAACATCTATGTTATATTGACCATCATGAAGAAAATCGCGAAAAACCGTTTTTTTGTATATGGCAGCATCACTTTAGGAGATGATTTGAGGCTTCATCTTTTAGTATATAATGTGGGAACCTTAAACAATGAACTAACCCAAAATTTGTCCAAAAAAGTTTTCATTTGCAAAAGTTATCTTAACAAAAACTATAATTATTGTATCGCAAACACTGAAATAACAGTTTTTGTTGAGATAACTTTTGCAAATGAAAACTTTTTTGGACAAATTTTGGGTCAGTTCATTGTTTAAGGTTCCCACATTATATACTAAAAGATGAAGCCTCAAATCATCTCCTAAAGTGATGCTGCCATATACAAAAAAACGGTTTTTCGCGATTTTCTTCATGATGGTCCATATAACATAGATGTTTTTTGTCCACTATTCGTAGTGTCATGGACGCCTTTATGATCCACAAAATGCAAGTTTTTTATCAGAGACCAATTTAGCGGTTAATTTCGCGAAAACTTAAAAAAATGAAGAAATCCGCGAATTAAAGGGGTTAAGATGAAAAGCTTTAAACCAAATTTATATTAGAAATATTGCTACAAGTTATATCTTTGTTTTCCATGCCATAAAATTTAAAAATCATTAGCTTTGGAATTTTTTTTGTTAAAAAAGCAGCTGAAAATCAGCCAATCTTTAATGACATTTTACAAGAAAACTGTACCATACATCGAAAAACGGAGTACGCCATTCGATTCAGCATGTCCGAAATATATTGAAATGATGGTCGTACCTCTTGTTTTCTAAAATAGTGGTTAGTTTTGTCACGCAGTGTAATTGGGTTTTTTCACAAAATTTCTATGTATCACTACACTTTACTTATTTATTTAAATATTTCGATTTTACTTTCGGTTTAGTCTTTACGTTGCTAAAGAATTTTTTTTACTAACTATCAAATTTTTCCATTCACTTCTCTTAGCTACTTCATTCTTTGGGCATGATGACACCAATTTGGTGATTGATTCATTCCTGATGAATGGAGTAAATGAAATATATGCAAGAACACTTGACGATCTGTATATGCTAGACCTGACCCAGAGATTAGAAAAAAATATATATAAAAATAGTGGGTATACGATTTGATTTAAACTACTTTCTTGATTCTTACCACAAGTGTTCTTTGGTATATCGTATGGTGTTTCCAAAACTTTTTTTAACCCTTTGTGCCCCGCTTGCAAATGTACCATGTGAGGTTGATATGACTAAAAATTTAGCCCCGATAGAAACAGTCTTTGAAAGATTTGTCTTTTGGACAAACAATCTGGTTGGTACTTTTCCAATTCCTTGTAAGATCCCTTGTTAGAAATTTGGTGACAAATGTCACAAATTTGATACCCTTTAAAGATGGTGCTACGTTAAACACTTTTATCAATGCAAGCTTTTAAACGTGCAATTGCTCTTCCTGGTAGCGTTGATGAAAATAGATTGGTCTTCCCAAAAAAAATGTGGGTGAAAGTTTTCAATGGCAATAAAATCTAAGAGAATCTGGCATTAATACACTTTGTTATTTATCGTAAAAGTTGTATTTTTACTAAAACTTTAAATAATACCTTCTTTTTCTGCTAAATCAGTATTTAAATTCACAAGATTTGATTAAAATTATAATAATAATATAATAATTTTTTTATTTATTTTAATAATCACGTTGATTCACGTTCAAAGATTGCAGAAAAAGGAAATTGAAATTGTTTTTCTATTACCTCGAAAGGTATAGCAGAATCCAGATCTCAATTTAAATGAGAAAATTTAGCAAAAGTAATGTGTAACCAGTACCCGCATCTAATTTGATGGAATTTTTTTATCCTCCTCTTTATCTTTTAAATGTACTTTTTAGCCAAAATAGAACTTTTTCCCCATTTTACCATTTGAACAAACCCTTTAATAAATTTCATTATTTGGTCATTTCGTATGATAAATAATCGAAATATATGTAAATAATTTAAAAAAATGTAAATTTAGGTATAAATTACATATTTTCATGATTAATATTCAACAATTTATTTATCATCAAAACCCACTTGTGTGCTATTAGTCCATCACTGTTAATTACGTAAGAGAAATTAATTTAACAAAAAGGTTTGGAACTTGGATATAATGTTGCTAAACATTTGAATGCATGAGAGAACATTCATGCACATTTTGCATATAGATGTTGCGGAGTAAACAAAAAAACTAATTGTTGTTGGTATACAAAAAGAATGGTAAACAAAATTAAATTGAAAAATTTTAGCAATATAAAAGTTACACCCGAGAAAAAATGTTAGTTAAACAAAAATCAAAACTTGTGAAAAAATTAAGAAACCCAAAAATTTAAAAATTTTTCTAAATAAGGGTGAACAATAAAAATCGTACATTAGAAAATTCGGCCAAAAAAGTTTTCATTTGCTAAAGTTATCTTAACAAAAACTATTATTTCAGTGTTTGCTATACAATAATTATGGTTTTTGTTAAGATAACTTTTGCAAATGAAAACTTTTTTGGACAAATTTTGGGTCAGTTCATTGTTTAAGGTTCCCACATTATATACTAAAAGATGGAACCTTAAATCATCTCGTAAAGTGATGCTGCCATATACAAAAAACCCGTTTTTCGCGATTTTCATCATGATGGTCCATATAACATAGATGTTTTTTGTCCACTATTCGTAGTATCATGGACGCCTGTATGATCCACAAAATGCAAGTTTTTTATCAGAGACCAATTTAGCGGTTAATTTCGCGAAAACTTAAAAAATGAAGAAATCCGCGAATTTAAGGGCTTAAGATGAAAAGCTTTAAACCAAATTTATATTAGAAATATTGCTACAAGTTATATCTTTGTTTTCCATGCCATAAAATTTAAAAATCATTAGCTTTGGATTTTTTTTGTTAAAAAAGCAACTGAAAATTAGCCAATGTTTAATGACATTTTACAAGAAAACTGTACCATATATCGAAAAACGGAGTACGCCATTGGATTCAGCATGTCCGAAATATATTGAAATGATGGTCGTACCACTTGTTTTCTAAAATAGTGGTTAGTTTTGTCACGCAGTGTTATTGGAAATCTACGCCATTTATAGTATATTATTTGAATTTATAGAAATTAAATTAATTTATAGTTGGAAACTGGACTTATTTTTTTAGAGTTTATGTATTTTGTCATGTATATAAGTTTGTCATTCCGTTTGTAATATCTCGAAATATAGGTCTAGTATTGTTAACTTTTTGCCTTTATATTGCATCTACTATAATTATATTTCGAAAATTTCAAATTATATTTCAGAAACTTCCATTTATATTTCAGATATTACCATTTATAACCAAAAAAATTTTAATCACATTTAAAAAATTTTCAACTATATTGGAAATTTTTTAAATATAATTGGACATTTTTAAATATAATTGGAGATTCTAAAATATGATTGGACACTTTTGTGTAATATAATTTGTATTTTCTGAAACTAAAGTGGAAATGGTGTACTAAATTTTTTTTCATTTAAAATGTGAGGTGTAATGATTGAAGCACTCTTTGCAGCGCTGATTAATGCGCAATAATGATGCAGTGAAATCATGTGTCTTTGCCTATAAACTAATAGTTTTTTATTCAAAAAGTGTTAAATGTATTCAAAAGGAAAGCATGTATGAAATTGTATCAAAATATAATTTTATATTTTGAGTTTTATATGTGACTGGTTCCATTTAAAATAGCATAGGCAATCAGCCGATGGTGGTTCAATTTATGCAAAAATTAACATATCCATTCTTCTGATTTTTATTGAATTTCGGTTTTTGTTATTTAGTCGAAATTGTGAATGGTTCGCGTTTTATCGCTGTTCAAAGTTGGTATTTTGCCACAATTTTATGAGAAATACATAATGTTTAAATGATCGTATCTTTGGAACGCATCATTCGATTATCACGAAATAAAGCGCAAAATAATGGTTATGTCCTGTACTTAAAATAGAATTTTGAAAAAGGATAGGATGCTTAGCAAAAAGGATATTGAAATTAAAAAAATGTCCTTGATTTGCAAATATCTCAAAATGCGTATCTTTAATTTTCCTTTATTTTTTTGCACATATAGCCCAAAATGTACTTAACAACATATGCAAATCCCAAATTGGGGTGATAAGCGGTTTAATTGTAAACGCGGTTTCATGAAACGCCTTATTGATTTTTGTTAATAACTATCGTTTACAAATGAAAAACAATTTCTGCGCACTAACCGCGAATAATTTTTTTATATGTATTTTTGATCGCTAAACTCAAAAATTTTATTAAAACAACATTTCGCGAATACATTTTTGTTAAATGAATTTTTTAGCGTTTTTTTGAGGTATTTTAACTAATTTGCTTATATCTTAAGTTCTGTTTATCTGATCTTCTCGCAATTAAAACCAAACTAAAGATAATCAAATTTCCAACAAATCCTACATTCATCATTTTTTCATCAGTTCATAGCTTTACGCGCAAATAATTTTTTTAGCGTTATTTGAAGGTATTTTGACTATTTTTCTTATATCTTGAGTTCCGTTCATCTGATCTTTTCGCAATAAGAACCAAATTAAAGACAATAAAATTTCCAACAAATCCTTCATTCATTATTTTTATATCAGTTCATAACT
Organism: Pegoplata infirma; assembly: GCA_963921195.1. Taxonomy (NCBI): domain Eukaryota; kingdom Metazoa; phylum Arthropoda; class Insecta; order Diptera; family Anthomyiidae; genus Pegoplata; species Pegoplata infirma. The sequence continues at coordinate 275,992 of CAWUER010000790.1, read as the reverse complement.
TTACGCGCAATAGGCAAACAAGGAAAAACTATTTTTTATTAACAAAGCTCATTTTTTAAAAACTTTAAAAACAGAAATTGTAAAAAATTATCATTTTTTTTTTGTATTTTATCATGTATATTCATAAAATTTGTGATAACTTCGGAGTAAACCTATAGATTTTCATCAAATCAACTTTATTATATTTCTAAATGTTCAGGCTTTGCAGATAAATAAAAAGATGTAATTAATTGCAAAGATTTCTATTTCTTAAACTTTTTTTTAAATGATTTGTTAATCAAAAAACTTATTTTAGTCATATGTTTGCCTATTGAACGGAAAGCTTTGAACTGATAAATGATGAATGTAGGATTTGTTGGAAATTTGATTGTCTTTAATTTGGTTCTTATTTCGGAAGGATCAGATAAACGTAACTCAAGATATAAGAAAAATAGTCAAAATACCTCCAAATAACGCTAAAAAATTTGTTTGCGCGTAAAGCTATGAACTGATGAAAAAATGATGAATGTAGGATATGTTGGAAATTTGATTGTCTTTAGTTTGGTTTTTATTGCGAGAAGATCAGATAAACAGAACTTAAGATATAAGCAAAATAGTAAAAATACCTCAAAAAAACGCTAAAAATTAATTAAACAAAAATGTATTCGCGAAATGTCGTTTTAATGAAATTTTTGAGTTTAGCGATCCAAAATACATACAAAAAAATTATTCGCGGTTAGTGCGCAGAAATTGTATTTCATTTGTAAACAAGAATTATTAACAAAAATCAATAAGTCGTTTCATGTAACCACGTTTATAAACAAACCGCTTATCACCCCAATTTGGGATTTGCATATGTTGTAAAGTACATTTTGGGCTATATGTGCAAAAAAATATAGGAAAATTAGAGATACGCATTTTGAGATATTTGCAAATTAAGGACATTTTTTTAAATTCAATATCCTTTTTGCAAAGCATCCTATCCTTTTCCAAAATTCTATTTTAAGTACAGGATATAACCATTATTTTGCGCTTTATTTCGTGGCAATCGGATGATGCGTTCCAAAGATATGATCATTTAAACATTGTGTATTTATCATACAATTGTTGCAAAACACCAACTTTGAACAGCGATAAAACGCGAACCATTCACAATTTTTACTAAATAACAAAAACCGAAATTCAACAAAAATCAGAAGAACATACATACCAATTTTTAAGACAATTAAAATAGGTAAGGCCGAAAAAGTGTTTTTTTGTAGTCAAAAATTTTGGAATTCTTCATGTATAAAAAATCTTTTAATTTTTTCCCCTTACTTTTACTGCATCCTCAAGAGCGCTCTTTGGATGCGCCTCGGTATGTTATAAAAAGATGATGTGTGGCCAAAATCTCGATTTATTTTTGCTGGGACATTATTAGTGCTAAATTGTTCTCTTTTGTTATTTTTTGTCAATAGAAATGTAATTTATTGTATTTTAAATGGTTATTATTCATTTGCCGATTTTTTGCCGATTTTTTGCCGATTTTTTAAATTGAAGTGCCGATAATGCCGATTTTTTTCTGAAAATATGCCGATTTTTCATCGAAATCATCTGACACCCCTGGCTTGATTGTATTTTAGTAAATAACTCTCATGAGAACACTTGTTGAGCTAATCTAGTCCGTTTTATCATATACGCCTTACAAACTGCTAGTTGCCGCAAAAACTCTGGTCGATAGCTGGAGCCCATAACACGACGATTTCAAAAAACAGGATGTCCGCATTCAAAGCGGGTATCCCGGCAAACCTTTTAAAATGGTCACGGCTATGTAATGCATTACCATGTAATGCATAGCAAAAAAATATCAAAAATATGAATTTTTTCCCTATCGCTTACCATAGGCATAACATTTTTGTATTTTTCACCCATTATGTAAACCTAATGCACTACTTTGAGTCTTATCCCAAACAAAAATCATTAATACAGTATAGGGTAACGCAACCTTACAATAGCCTATACTGGATTGATGCTTTTTGTTTGGGATGACACTCAAAGTAATGCATGAGTTTTACATAATGCATGAAAAATACATAAAGTGAATGCCTATAGTAAGCGGGAAAATTAAAGCATATTTTTTAATTTTTTTTGTTATGTATTACATGGTAATGCATTACATAACCGTTACCATTTTTAAGGTTTTGCTGGGATATCAAGTATGTTTGCAAATACAATGTTAGGCCATCGATTTGATGTGCTTTTTGTGCTGAAGGAACCAACCATTTGATCAGCAATATCCACGCCACCTAAATGAAATGAATCATTAGACATTATAGGAGAACACAAAACTACCAATTTTTACAGCTGTGTTGAGTAGAGATGGGTGCTGGTCACGTGATTTGCGTGGTTCACTTGAATCACGCGTGACTCACGCTCGAGCAAAAGTCTATTAAATAACGAGAATCATGCTTGAGTGAGTGTGATTCCAAAACTTTTATATGTGAGTGATTAGAAAGCGAGCCCAATTTTTCCATGAGTGCCATATTTCTTGCGTGATTCAACATGATTTTTTTGTATCGTTTTCAGTTTTATTTGTAGTTTTTAGTTTTATTATTCGTTTTGCAATCAGTTAAAATTTAAATTAACGGTCTGCTTATATATGAAAAACATTTTTTTTTAATGCCTTAAAATCAAGGTTGGCAATCGAAACGAATAACGGTATCGATATCGGTATTGGTATCGTTTTTTTATTTATTTCGGTATCGGTATCGGTTACGGTATTTGAGTTGAATCGGTTACGGTATTACTGATACCGAAACGTCGATACCGGTACGTACCGGTATTATCGAAAAAAATGTTAAAAATATAAAAAACGCATAAAAACTTAATTTTTTTTTTTTAATTTTAATACTAAAACACGTATTTATTTTTAGCATTTTTGCTAAAATGCGCTTTAAAATGTGAAAAAAAATTTAAAATTGCGTTTTCTTAGGGGGTCGGCGGGGACGTTGCCGGACCACACCTACAAAAGGGGGCGGACCGAGAAAACAGTAATTTTCTTAACCCCTTTATCAAAGTGCAGGACTTTGAAGTTATTCTGACATAAAAAGGTTTCATTTGTTGCAGAAAGTAAAAAAAATATGTTGCAGAAAGTAAAAAAAATATGTAAAAAAGTAGAAGAGTTAAATTCGACTTACAAGGAAGGTCTCCCTGGTGTCACCCGCCGATCTTTATGGAATTGGTTTTATTTTGTAGAGAATAAAAAATAAAGGGACACGTATTTTATTTAGTGGCCCAAATTCATATTTAGGCGGTGAAAATGAGGGGGAAGAAACGGTAAATTTTCAGTTTTTTTGCGTTTATCTCATATATTATACAAATAAACCTAGTCATGTTACGTACCAAATGAAAGGTCTTTAGAAAACCTATCTCCATGTGCAAAGAACGGTCCAAACATGCACAACTTTTCGTCATATTGAGTAAAATGACAAAATTGTTGGACATTTTTGTTAATAAGTCGAAAAATATTTACTTTTTTTACACGTTATTAGCATCACAAGATAGGTATTTTAATTACCTTTAATCTAATACCAAATACGCCTATATTAATTTTGAGCAAATAGACGTAAATCGTAAAAAACTGAAAAAGGTCAATTTCCCTCCATGCAAATCGAACCTCCTAAAAATGAGTTTGGGCCGCTAAAAAAAATAAGTGTCGAATTAATTTTCGTTCTGAACAACATATCCAAATGTCATGAAGATCGGAGGGTGACACCAGGGAGACTCCTCTTGTTAGCCGAATCCATGAATATCCACGGTGCCCTTTTAAAGTGATAGTTTTCTAACTTAAAAAAGAAAATTAACAATTTTGATTAGAAATATTTTATTTTGAGTAAAAAACTTTTTTTAGCCATTTTTGAAAAAAAAAAATTACAAAAAATTTTTTTTTAGTGTAAAATTTTTTTCGAGTGTAAGTTTTTTTTTGCTTAATTGTAAAAATATTTTTGAGTGACAAAAATACTTTGTTAAATATTTTTCTAAGTCTCTTCCATGTTTTTAAAGCTGGTTTAACGGGTTTTTCAATATGTGGACTTAAGGTGAAACCAATTTGAAATTCACGGTTTTGTAATAATTTTTGAATCACGAAGTCCTATAAATATCAAAAAAATCCTTGGGCACCCACATCGCGGATTAAATAAAAATCCCCAAAAAACTTAACTATACTTAGGGTTGCGGAAAATTTCTATTGAGAGTCTAAATGATTTCAAAAAAATTTCGTGAAAATCAATAATTTTCTTCTGCTCCCGCATAGCGGTTGAAGTATGATTTTTTTTTTGCAAATTTTTACTTAATCCACGATGTGGGTGCCTAAAGATTTTTTTGATTTTTATGAGACTTCGGGGAGGCATTTGGAGTACGATTTTTCAGTTACAAAAACCAAAAAAATTACAAATTTTCTATTATTTTTTTGTAAAAAAAACATGTTTTTTAGGAAAAAACCGTTTTAATACCGTTTCAATACCGGTACGTACCGGTATCGAAGGAAAAGGTTTTTGGATACCGGTATCCGATACCAAAACTAAGTTTCGGTATTGGTATTGGTACAGGTATTCAGTTTAAAGGGTTTTGAAACGGATAACGGTATTGAAAAGGTATCGATTGCCAACATTGCTTAAAATTGTATATTTGAAAGTGAATATTGCGTGAATTGGGGTGAGCGTAATTAGGAATCAAGTGAGTCACGTGTGAGCGTTACTTATTTTAGTTTTACTGACGTGAGTAGTAAATGAGCGTGAGTAAATAAAAAAATCGAGTTAGTTGTTCATGAGCGATTGTAATAGTTCTTGGTGAGCGTGAGCTAAAATTCACTCACGCACACATCTCTTACATTGAGTTAAGCTTGAAATAATAGTATTTTGGGAGAAATGATCCAAAATATATACAAATATAATATTAAACTGTTATTTTGTTTGAATATTGAAGTATGGACCAAATTGTCCATTAACCTAATATTCGTAAGTTAATTCTAACCTAATAGCAGGGTTAAATACCCATGCCATAAAGCTGAACCTGTAGCCCATAGGAGTGGATCTATCCTGAAGTAGATTTTTTTTAGATAGAAAGCATGTCCAACTATAAGGCACCCATTTATTTAAAAAACTTTTAACTTCGCTAAATTATCCTCTTTGGACCCGCTAATTTGTCCCCAAGTCATAGAGATAAGCGATATTTTCATACCGGTGATTTAATCACCGTGATTAAAAAATCACTGGTAACTGCAGTTATCAAATATCTTAAATCACTGCTACTTGCAGTGATTAACATTTTAACAGTTGCTGTGTGTTCGTTCAATCATATTTCTCTTGTTCTGGAATGTAAAAAAAAAAACACAAAAAACAAACGCAATGTTTTTAATACGCACACAAGCAACGAAATTGCCAAAAATATTATATTGCTTTAAAATGAAAACTGTTATTGAAAGAATTGTGATTTAAAAGAACTGTGATTTTAAATCACGTTTATATCTACATTTAAAAACGGTGATCACAGTAACTGTTTCAAATATTGGTTATTTATAAAGAAAGAGGTTCCTCAAAACTAACTAAATTGCTCATTTCTACTGTGGTTTTTATAAATTTTTCCAGATTTTCTCTTAATTTTAAATAAATAATTTCTCAGAAATAACTTGAATGTACTTAAATTGAACTTAATACAAATTGAGTTATTAAATATGAAGTCCGGCAATACAAATAATATTTAATACATACTTATCTAAAGTAAAAGGAAAACATTGTATTGTTTTTTTTTTTGCATCACATTGAAAAACGGTGATCACGGTAACTGTTTAAAAGAACGGTGATTTGTAAATCACGGTAACTGAGAACGCACATTGGTTCCAAATCAAAATCTAGCTGGACAAAAGTCCAAAAATTAGTGTCCTTAAAATTGGGAATTAATAGTGCTAGGGGCAAGCTAAGGGTGTGTTCTGATCAAACTAATAACCATTTCTTGGAATTAGGTCTTTAACTTTGTTAAATATGCGAATGAAATAATATTTTTGGTATCTAATATTTAAAAAAAAATATATATATATAAGTGTTCAACTAATAACATCATATTATCCATGTTACATCAATGGTTTCAAAACGGTTTATGTACAAGAAAGCTACAGATTTATACTTATTCTGTACACTAATAAGAAATTTATTATCGATCTTCTTCTTATATTTTTTTTATTTTGAAGTATGGTCAATAATAACAATATTTTTGAGGACTTATGAAACTTCCGCAGCTTGCCAGGCATATCATGTCGAATTACTACATACAACTTATAGGTAATTTATTACTGAACGTTGTCATGCAGACATTTCTTGCAGGTTTAAAATTAATCACAGTTTTTATGAAAATAGATTTTCGCCTAAATTTTTTTTTCTAAATAAAGTATCGAATTTTTGCAAGTTTTTAATAACTTTTAAGTATTATAATTATGCTTAGCTTAAATAAAGCATTAAATGTGATGTTTTCTATTAAACCGCGGCCAATTACACAATTCGACTAAATTCAAAAATGTCCGTCTGTCTGTCCGTCTGGAGAGGACACGATACAGTCCAAAATAAAAGAGCTAGTCCAAAATAAAAGAGCTAGACTTCCGAAGTTTGCCACGAATATGTCTTATATTCCTAGGCAGGTTAAGTTCAGAAATGGATAAAATCGGACCAAGGGGAAAAAAGTTCCCCCTTGGAGAACTAAACCAACCTAAGAAAAATTGCTTTTTTTGCAGGGTTTTTTGTACTTTTGCTAAGCAAATGCAACATTCTTCTCTCAGATGAAGTTCGAAATCGCAAGGGGAAGGTGCTCCCTAACGTCTCCCACCAACCCCCCCCCCACCAAACAAAAGACGCCCGTGGATTTTTTTTATATTGTTTTTTTACATTTTGGAGGGTATAAAAGTTTCGGCACAGCCGAATGTAACACTCTCACTTGTTTTTTTATTTTTTTTACATTTTGGAGGGTATAAAAGATTCGGCATAGCCGAATTTAACACTCTCACTTGTTTTTTTCCATTACACTTCTCGACAAAAAATTTTTTTTTTTTTAGAGATTACAAAACTTTCAAAAAATAAATTTTTGCATTTCATATATCTGTTCTGCATATAAACCATTTTTGTCATTAATGAATTAGTGAAATTAGAAAAAAAATAAAAAGTTGTCGATTAGTGTAATCGACTTAGAAAAATTTAAACATGTTTTTTGAACTCAGCGACCCCAAAAACATATAAAACGGTGATAAAATAATTTTGTCCAGCTAGATTTGGCTTGGAACCACTGTGGAACGGCGTGATTCAAAAATCACTATATTGTTCATCTCTACCAAGTCATGTTCCCATCAGACTCTTAAATTAGTTTTATATTTTATCTATCAATTTGTGAATAAATATTTACAATACCAGCAAGAATTTTTCTAGGATAACTGTATGTTTGGGTATTTTTCTACCCATTCGTCGTTAGTAGGTTAAAAAGGGTTGTAACGACCAAAAAGTAAAAATTATTACAAAAATACTTTTAAGTAATATTCAAATATTAACTAATATTTTAAGCTACGAAAAAATAATTCAAAGGAACTTTTCGATTTTCTAGTAAAGAAAGTAACCCAAAGACATTGCCCTACAGGACCAATTTTGCGAAAGCAAACTTTAAAAAATTTGTTATGTAAGATTCGTGTTAAGGAGGCAAAAATACTCTGGGAAATATGTTTTATTTTTTTTATTTTAATTTTACCAAAAAATAATAAAAATTGTACGAACAAATTTATGAAAAAATATCCAAATTTGGTTCAAAACTTTGGTTTCTTTTGCAAGTATTTCTGGATATGCTCAATGGAGCTGGGATTCTAACCACAGGTTCTTTTTATTAAAGAGTCTACTTTACATATCTGCTATGAACAGGAAATTTCTTGCAAAATATGGACACTTAGGAATAAAACCGAAAAGAGGGCATTTTGGGATTCCTTTCAATGTCCTGATGATAAACCTGATCGTATCGATTCCGGATTTCTTGTAAATTCTAATGACCATATTTTTATTTTCTGACTACGGGCTCAACGCACTGTGCGTCGGGTCAATTTTAGGGTCAACATTTTATTTTTTACAAAAAAAGGGCAAGATCGTATCGAGTCCGTATTTCTTGCAAAAGCTATGTTATTTTATTGGAAGTTGAAATAAAAAAAACTTTAAAAAACACTTTTCCAATATTAAAAAAAAAAATCGGTTTTAAGGGCTTGGTCCACAAAAAATTAAACGGCCTATATCGTGAGAAGGCGATTTGATAAAACTTTTCTGGTGAAAGGTTCGTCTTAAGGAGGTCAAAATACTTTAGATAATGTGTCTATGGAAAAAAAATGATTTTTGTAGAGTAGTGTTATATTAAATTATTACACTTAATTCAACAATTCGTTTAGTGCTTACAAATCCTAAAATTTAAACATAAATATAAAAGTTTTTTAATACTTAAATAAACTACAATTTTCCACTATCTAAATAAGATTTCTATTGTATTTTTATCAAAGTGAATCTAAATCACTCAAATTTGAATAAGATGAAAATATCATTTATTCTAGAATTTTAAGTTTATGATGCTTTAGATTTTTCTTTGTTATATTTCGTTACTTACTACTACATACAATACATATTTAAAAATATTTTCCACTATTGTGCGAACTTATTGTATTGTTAAAGAATACACTATTTTAGTTATACAATAGTCCTGTCAGGCGTATATGAGTGTTAGTGTTTATGTTAAACAGTTTATCTACTCAAATAAAGCGTTTACACAGTCGGGGCATTTTAGATAACGAAAAAAAACTTTTTTTTCAGTGGGGTCCCAGACTAATATTTTGATGTATTATATCCGGAATGAGAGAATAAAATGATTCAAATTTAAAGTAGACTGGAACTTAAAATCTTATCGATTTTGTGCCAGTTTAATCACTCCTTACTTATTAAAATGTTAAGTATACAACTGTTTTATAGCTTGTCATATTATAATCGTAAACAGAAGTGTTTAAAGCTTAAGGCATTTTCTAAAAGCCGTAGTTGTATTGGTGAAAGTCTGTAGTTATTTTTGTAGCCATTTGACTTAAATATTGCTCAACACTTGAAAGTATAAGATGCCCGTTAACTGTTAGTAACAAGTAGTTAATTCATAAATTGATTTATAACTTATACTATTATATTCCAGACAGAAACTGCCAGTCGTACAAAAAAAAAATTGTCTCGGCAAGGCACTTAATTTTTTGTGTACGAAGTAGTATCAAATTTTTGCGAGTATTTAAAACTTGCTTTCTGCATAATAAATATTTTATTATTTTATAAGATCATAAAGAACTGTTTTTTTTAGGTAATTGTAAGAGTTATTATTAATCTTTTTTTTACAATTTAATTAAAAACCATTGTTTTTAAAATAGTATTTCGGTTAAAAATTAATTTGATAAATGACAACTAATTCAGTGAACACATTTATATCGAAAACTCCAGTTTGAAAATATTGCAAATAACAGTTTTGTATATACGCCCTCGATATGTATTTTCAATTTTAACAAATAAAAAAAATTAAACTTGAATCATAAAAAATAAGTCAACTGCAAATAGAAAAATAAAATACATGTTCACCAAAACGGAAATTGAGATGTCACTACATTTAACTCAAAACCACAAATAATATTAAACTTTTCCTTATTTGGAATTTATTTGTATATCTGTAATTCTTTTCATCTGTTGTTGCTTTTAAACTTTTAGTCGGTTTTGATATTATAAAATAAAATACTAATAACTGACAATTGATGTGGCATAAAACAATATTAAACTAGTTAGAGCTTTGCAACAATTGCAAATCATAAAACTGATAACACAAGTAAAATTTTATATTCGGCAGTAATAATATAATAATAGTTTTGATCACATGACCAATTATTTTTACTTATTCTTTTTATATATTTACAAAAAATTTTTAATAAATCCAACCTAACCGAGAACTGGTAACAATGACCGTCGTCTCTTTGTAGAGAAAAAACCAAGGGTTCTGGTGGGAATCGAACCCAAGACCCCCACGTTGAAAGGCTTGCACGCTATCCACTAGCCTATTCGGCAGTACATAATCTTTAAATACCATTCATCAAATCTACTCCCATTGGGAATTAGAAGACGAAAATTGTATTACTATATGCTTTTTTGGTGTTGTAAATATTTGTATTTGCGAATGTAATACCATATGTGGGGTATTCACCATGGCGTGGTAACCATTTCGTTCAAATTCTGATTAATTTGTATTAAAAATATAAAAACGGTTTTATTCGACCTTTAAAATATTATATTTTGAGTAGGTTTATTCTACCTCGAGGTCATTATTTCCTTTACTAATTAAAACTCTGATATTCTCAAAGAATAATTTTGAAGAAAATTATTTTTCTGTTTTAAATTTACTTGTGTTGGCCATTTTTGCAAAACTTTATCGACACGTTTTATCGACGTTTTTTCATTAAAAATTAATCAAAATTTGAACAAAATTGTTAGCTGGCCTTGGTGAATACCCCAAATATGGTTTTACACTAGCAAATACAAATATTTCTCTGACCCCAAGGGTTTATTCGAATTGCCCGCATATCTATATATATCCAAACAATATTAAATCTATTCTTTAATAAAAAAAAAACAGACATTATAAAGTGATACTTTAAGGTTATAACTAGGGATGAGATTTTCATGCACTAAAAAATCTAAAATATGCGCTTAAAATATGCGCTAAAAGTTCAAAATATACACTAAAAACCCTAAAAATATGCACAAAAAAATAAAATGTGTGCAATAACAATCTTGTTTTCATTGGAAAAACTTCTTAAAAAGCAAAAAGTAACGCTGGGTTTAAAAAGTAACATTTAAAATTTATATAAGCAAGATTTTTTAGAAATTAACACAATCTATAAAATAAAAATTTAAAGAAAAAAAATTATTTTTCTTATTTCCCAAATAAATTTTTAAAATTTAAAATAGTTTTTAAAACAAATAAATTTCAATTTGGGTTTTTGCTAATTTATGCCAAAATATGCAAAAATATGCACTTAAAAGTTGGAAATATGCACAAAATATGCATTTAAAACCAAAATATGCAAAAATATGCATTTTCCCCAAAAATGCAATAATATGCAAAAACAAATCGATGCCATTTTAACGCAAATTTCTTGATTCGGAAAGATAATTGGTCGATATCGTTTTTAGACTATCGACAAAAAACATGCATTTGCATGAAAATCTCATCCCTAGTTATAACAATCAACAAATCATAAATAACATGTTATTTCATACAATAAACTTGATCTTGTCTGCCTAGATGTCTTAATTACCATGCAGACATTATGCCCCGTTGCACAAATACATAGTGTTGCAAAACTTAGCTTTCTCTGAAAGCAATATCATCTCGTTCATATAATCATAACGAGACAAAAGCTAAATAAAAAAAAAACAAATAACCTTTAATGTGATAAGTGCTGCCATAAACAACTTGTATGTGAATGTACATTAGAGTGGTCAAAAAAAAACAAAAAGTTGTTAATCGGTTTCTTCACAAAACTACAAATAAAGTGAAGCCTTGTTAAATGATAAGAAAAACTTGCTAGTTTTTTTTGCTATTTTAAGAGAATTCCTAGTCAAAATTATGACCTTTTTTGTAATTTTCCAAACTTTTTACAAATAAAATTGTAAATTTAGAACTTTTTTGGGACCATAAAACTTAAAGGAATCACAGAAAAAAAATATCGTGAAATCAAAAGTAACAAAACAAATTGTTAGCAACTAACTTCCAGTTCAACAACGTTTTTAATTGTATCAACAATGTATATAGTTAATGTGACAAAAATCCAATTTAATTTCCAATTAAATGCATCAATTAAAATCATTGTTAAAAAACGCACAAAATGCTCATTGATAACACAGACACCTTATAAATTCATTTAATAAAGCTCAAATTTATGTGACGATAGCTCGGTGGTAGTGTGCTAGACTCAAATCATGAACATTGCGGGTTCGCTGCCAGCTGGCGGAAACATTTTTTTATTTTTATTTAAAATTATTTTTGTTTTGCTATTCTGCAACACCTTTTATACGCGTTAAGTCAAGTAAAAAATATATGAGAAATAGCACGGTGGTAGTGTGCTAGACTCGTACCATGTTCGTTGCCGGTTCGATTCCAGCTGCCGCTAGATGTTTTTTTTTTAGTTTTTATATATATTTTTAAAAAAAATGACATTAAAACCGGTTTATTTCCTTTAATATACGCGTATAGTCAACTACAAATATATACAAGGAATAGCACGGTGGTAGTGTGCTAGACTCGTATCATGTTCGTTGCGGGTTCGATTCCAGCTGCCGGCTAATGGTTTTTTTTTTTTTTTTTTAATTTTTTATATTTTTTTTGTTCTATTTTTAGACTTTTTTTATAAAATGACATTAAAACATGCTTATTTCCGTTGATATAATTTATTACAAATTTATAATTTATTACAAACTTTTCAATTAATTTCATTGTTGATACAACAATGAATTTAATTGACAAAAATGAGTTGATATTTTTTTTTAAAGTTACAAAAGGCAATGTTGTATTGACAAAATCCAATGTAGGCTCAGTTTCAATTAAATGTTTAATTGTATTAACAATGAAATTAATTGTATTGACAAATTTTTTTTTTCTGTGAATCCTCGTCACTTTACTAATTTTTTTTTTTTTTGTAAAATTAAAGTGAAAATTGGGAAATTTACGAAATAATTGTAGGATTACAAAAAGAAACGTAAATTTCAATCAACCAAAACACAATTTTTTTTGTAAAAAAACAAAAAAAAAATTTTCAAATATTGGTAAAATGGGATAACGAGTATTTTTCTAGTAACTTGGTTACGTTTTTTTTTTAATTGTATTTAAAAAAATCAGTTCTATTCAAAAAACCAATTAAAAAAATGGCGAATAACTACAAAAGTTTTTAAAGTTCTTAAATTACAAAAGTTCTTAATATTTTGTGAAAAACATTCTGGAAAAGTTACTTTTTGAAAAAAGTGTGCTTTTGGTACTTTTAATATTTCCGGACACTTGAAATTTGGAATGTAGCATTCTTTTGGTGAGAAACAAAAAATATTCTGAAACATGTACTTTTTGGAAACTCCGTTTGTACTTTTTATGTTTTCTGAAATAAAGGTCTAGAAACATGAAATTTAGAAAATTGTTTTCTGGAAAAATACTTTTTGGAAATTCTGTTTCTAAGAGTGGTAAACAAAAATGTAATCGTAGTAGTACGTTTTATATTTCCTGAAATAATGGATCTATAAACTTAAAGTTTGGAATGTAAGATCCATTGGCGAAAATACATTTTGAAAAAGTACTTTTTGAAAACAGTGTGCTTTTGGTACTTTTAGGGGCATGTCACAGACTCAATTCCGTTCGGATTTGGAAAAAGTGGTTTGCTCGTAAAACACAAAACGAATATTGTAATTTTCGGAATGAAATCACTTTCAAAAATCAAAGTGGAATTGAATTGCATAAAAGTGGTTTCATTCCGAAAAAAAAAATATTTGCTTTGCGTTTTATGAGTAAACCACTTTTACCAAATCCGAAAGGAATTGATTCTGTGACATGCCTCTTAATATTTCCGAAAATAATGATATTGGTGATAAAAATCATTCTAGAATATGTACCTTTTGGAAAATCCTTTGCTACTTTTTATGTTTCCTTAAATAATGGTCTAGAAACTTAAAATTCGGAAAATAGGATTCTGGAAAAGTACTTTTGGAAATTTCGTCTCTAAGGGGAATAAAAGGGATAACAAATGTGTACTTTTTGGTACATTTTATATTTCCTGAAATAATGGTTCAAGAAATTTGAAATTTGGAATGTAGGATTCTTTGGTGAAAATACATTCTGAAGAAGTACTTTTTTAAAAAAAAGTATGCTCTTGGTAAATAATGATCCTAGACTCTTTGGTAAAAAAAATCATTCTAAAAAATATACTTTTTAAAAATTCCGTTTCTAAATGGGTAAAAAATGTGTACTTTTTGGTACGTTTTGTATATCCTGAAGTGATTGTCGTAGAAACTTGGAATTTTGAATGTATGATTCTGCGGTGAAAAATCATTCTTGAATGACCCTTCAGCAATAACATCCAAGAGAAGTACATATTGTGAAATTCAAAATTTAAATTGGTAAGAATGGGGCAAAGGGTACTTTTTATATCTCTAAGATAAAAACATTGGATTTTTTTTTATTTCTTTAAAGCATGTAATACTAATTGTAAGAGGAATAAAACCTTAAACTTTGCACAGCGAGTTGTAAGGCACCAAGAATAAGGAGTTCACCATTTTAGTAAAAGTGTTATTTTGGATCACACTAATATACATTCATACATACCTACACTTTAAACATATAATATGAAAGGAGAGAATACGTGAATGAAATACATACAATCAAAGGAAAACCCCAAGTACAACGGAAACCGGATGCGATAAAACAACAGGCAGGCGATTATAACAAAACACTTTCCATGATGCTGGACATACAATAAAGAATGAAATTATTTGTGTGTGTGTGCAATGAAAAGAAGTCAGCAGCATGTTTAGAAAAGCAATTATCAACAACTACAGCAACAGTAGCATCACTAACAATAAAGAAAAACATAAGAACCGTTAATACAATAACAATAATAACATCACAATAAAACAATAATGGCAGCAATAAGTGTCATTGTTTTAAATTATTTGGTGTTTGTTGTTGTTTTTGGTGTTACAAAAAACATAAAAATAAAATAAATTTTATGAAAATTATAAAGCCACAACAACAAACAATAGCATAACAAAGAATGGCGGCTATCTCAAAAAAACATAATGGGTGAATTTATTAAAAAACAAAACAAAAGAACAGATAAAATGATGTTTAAACAAAAACAAATGAAACGTATGAAATCACTGAAGCGTTTTTTTATACAATTTTGTTAATTTTTTTTTTAACCGAAATAGGGCAGGTATTAATAAAGGGTAATTTTGCACAATTTTAACTTTTTGGAATATTTTTTATTTTAAAGTTGAGACTATTACGACTGATTTGGTACTTTTTAAAATTAAGCAACTAATAAGAAAGGTCTTTCACAGGGCACCCAGCGATTGTCCTGAAACTTGCACATAGGAATAAGGGGAGCGAAATAAGAGTTACCTGTTTTTTTTTAGCTGCCCAATCTTACATTTAGTGGGTCAAAAGGTAGGGGAAAAAACGGATTTTTTTTCGTTTTTTGAAGATTTTCTTTTTCTTCAAAAGAAATTATATGAACATTTTATACAGATCGAAAGTTTTTTTGAAGGTCTATCTAATCATATGTAGTAGTCTCTATCAAAATTAAGCGGACCCGTATTTTTTCGTTTGGCGAAATTCCTACTAGTTTGGATTTTACAGGGTTTTTCCCGAAAGCCCTTAATTTTTCATAAGGTGGCAACCCTTTTTTAAATTTGCGATTGGGCAGCTAAAAAAAACAGGTAACTCTTATTTTTCCCCCTCATTCCCAGATTCAAATTTCAGGACAATCGCTAGGTGCCCTGTGAAAGACCTTCCTTGTGAGTGTGTCACTTTCCACGGGTGGTCCTAGACAGTTTTAACCTAAAAGTGCGAAAATCATATTTTTTTTAATATCGGTCAAAATTACGATACAAAACCACAAATCTGGACGTGGGTCATCAGATTTTTTTTATGTTATGAACACAGATGCTTTATGGGGCCATTTAGACATTCGCATTTACAGATTAATTAAATTTTATTTTTTTTTTTTAAATCACAAAAAATTTAAAAAGTGGTGTAGTTTGGAGAGCTATAACTTCTTAGGTAAATATTAGATTTTTATAATCGAAATTGAAATTAAAAGCTAATGTCCTCTACTTTAAACATAAAAGTTCAAAAAAAATTGTGTCATTAAAAAATGCATTGTAAATGCAAATGCATTTTTGGGGTGCATTTTCGTCAACTTTTACCCCTTTTGATTTTTTTTGTTAACATCCCAGCAAAAATAAATCGAGATTTTGGCGACACAGCATCTTTTTATAGCATACCAAAGCGCATCCAAAGAGCGCTCTTGAGGATGCAGTAAAAGTAAGGGGAACAAATTTAAATTTTTTGTTAAGATTTTTTATATAAAACTTAGGGCGGATTTTACAGTCAGCACTAAGTAGAGACTTAAGCTAAGAAATTACTTAAATCAAAAAAACTATTTTATAAAAGCCACTTAAGAAAAACTTAAGTCGTCTATTACCATGACTTAAGTTTTACTTAAGTAATTTATTTTGATTTGACAATTAAAAAAGAATACAAAATAAAATTCAAATAATAAAAACAAATAAACATACAAAAAAAAAATAAAAAACAAAGAATCACACAATTGCTGTTATTTCCCGTTAAAAACTTCCGCCGTCTTCGCCACTCTCAAATTTAAAGTATTTCTATCAAATTGCGTGATATTTCCATCATGTAAATGATATTCCCATCATGTAAATAAATAAAAATTTGTAAGGAATTTGAGATTGGCGGACATGTACCATCAAAGGGATAATATAACATAATCAAATGGGTAACCAATCTTATTTCTAAATGGCTTGCTGGAAATAAAAAGGTTTGTTGGTGTTCAAATCCGAAGTCAATCGGCGGAGCAATTCTCTATGATGACCTTAGCGTCGGAAGATTTTAATGAAAGGAACAGCAATTGTGTGATTATAGCCTACACCACTATGTGATACAGGGTATGAGTATGTGATGATGTTTGAAAATACCCGAAATATTGATCCCACCCCCATATTTAAGTATTAGTCTGTCTGTTTGTCCATGTAACGTTGTAAACGTTTCCGCTGTTATTTCCAACAAGGAATAAGATTGCCGGTTATCTTACCCACTTGATGGGCAATCACCACCATCTTTAAATTTCTTAAATACATTTTTCTTTATATTCGTTTTTATGGAAATATCACACAATTTAATGAAAATACCTTGAGTTTGAGAGTGCCGGAGATTGCCAATTAAACGGGTAACATAATCGACGATCTTATCCCTACAAGTTTTGGTGGAAATAACAGAAACCTTTTCACAGAGACGTTCGTTTGTGTCCAAATCCAAATAATGACCTTAGCCGCGTTCTTGTTATGGTTTTAACAATACCCACGGCGGAAAATTTCATTGGAAGAGAACTGCATTTGTGGGATTTTTCGTTGTTTAAATTTTTGTTTTGTATATTTTTTTTATTATTTTATTTTTTTGTATTGCTTTTGAATTGTCAAATCCAAAACAAAATACTCTGTGTTACCATATTTTTAGCATATTTTCTTTTCAACTTAAGTACAAACTGTAAAATGGAATTTAACTTAAGTATTAAAAAAAACTTAAATAATTCTTAACTAAGATTTTACTTAAGTAAGAACTTAGTTTGGACTGTAAAATCCGCCCTTAAAATATAAAATTATATTTTGATAAAATTTTAAATATGCACACAAAAAAAAGTTAAAAAATTTGTGCCAGTTTTTGGTTTAATTACAACCTATAAAGTGGTTTTGGATAACTTACCAAAGTTTTTGCTCTAAAAAACTTAGGTAAATTATCCAAAACCACTTTATAGGTTGTATTATCCCCCAAACGTACACAATTTTTTTATATTTTTTTTTGTGTGTGCTTTCCTTTTAAAAATATTTAATACTTGTTGAATAAAAAACCATAAGTTTTGTACAAAGACACATGATTTCACTGCATCATTATTGCGCATTAAACAGCGCTGCAAAGAGTGCTTCAATCATAACACCTTTAACACATTTTGAAAGAAAAAAAATTAGTACACCATTTCCACTTTAGTTTCAGAAAATCCAAATTATATTACAAAAATTGTCCAATCATAGCAGGAAGTCAACGGATTTTCAGAATTAGTCAATTGTATTTATGATTTTCCAATTGTATTCAGAAATAGTCAATTGTATTTCAGATTTTGTAATTTGTATTTCAGAAATAGTCAAATGTGATTCATCTTTATTCTGCTTAAATCAGCTCTAAAAAGATACACGAATTCACTGCATCTTTATAGCGATTTTTTCAGCGCTCTAAAGAGATGTGAATTCAGAGCATCTTAAGAGCGCTTTTCGGTGTATCCAACTAGCGCTACAAAGTGTGACAACGACTTAGAGAATCATGTATGAATTCAGCAGGTTTGGATGCGCTCCTTGACTCGAGTTTCCTTTCCAAAAGCTTCTGCTGCCAGTTCAGCAAAATTTCTGCTGGGAAATTACTAAAGAACAACATTTTTACAAACAAAGTCAGTTATCATTTTCATGGGACACAAAGGTCTTCTATTTTTAATATAGTTTTTAAAAATTTTTGCTAATTTTTGTCCATACAAAAATAAACAAGTAGAAAAGTTAAATTCGACTTTGCCGAATCTATGAATACCCTCCACAATGCATTTTTTTAAAGGGTAGTACATTTTTAACGTGAAAAAAATAACAATTTTGATTAGAAATATTTTATTTTGAGTAAAAAACTCTTTTTTTGTCATTTTTTTTTTTTTTAAAGAAAAGTTACTAATTTTTTTTTTTTTGAGTGTAAAATTTTTTTTCGAGTGTAATGTTTGTTTTACTGTAAAAATATTTCTTAGTGAATGCACGTAGGTATGTACACAAAATATTGTCATTTTTGTAAAAAAAAAACTGAATTTTTTTCTGTAAATTTTTTTTTTTAGTGTAAAATTTTTTTTGAGTGTAAAATTTTTTTTGAGTGCAAAATTTTTTTCGAGTGTAATTTTTAAGTTACCAATGCTTTTAAAACTAAAAAAGTTTAAAAAGCATTGCTTAAAAATTAAATAAGTTTGAAAAGCATTGTTTAGTTACCACCAATGCTGATTCGGGAGTCTGAATCTAGGGGACACCAGTTACTAGTGTGCTGTGATGCTAATGCACATCATTCGGTATGGGGAAGTACAGACACAAATGATAGAGGCGAATCACTTTTGGAGTTAAGCACTAACCTGTATATTTGTAACAAGGGTAGTGAACCAACTTTCGTTACAAGTACGCGGCAAGAGGTTCTTGACGTAACACTTGTATCAGATACATTGTCTGATAGAATTGATGACTGGAGAGTTTTGGAAGAGCATTCTTTCTCAGATCATCGCTACATTGAGTTTTTACTCAGGGAGCGTGCCCCGGTTGAGACAGTCTCTAGAAATCTGAGAAGAACAAACTGGGTGAAATATAGGGAGACTTTTTCTTTGCTTTTGGATGAAGTACTCCTATCTGAACCGCATAGTTTAGCGGAAATTGACTGTCTGGTTGACCATATAACAAATGTTTGTAATAGGTGCCTGGATGCGTCTTGCCCTTCTGCAAAGCCTAGAGGGAAAAAAAGCCACCTTGGTGGTCAAATGAGTTGCAGACGACCAGAGATTCCTGCAGAAAGCTCTTTAATAAGGCTAAATTTTCAAGAGCGGACGAGGACTGGTCTGCATACGGGCTGCAACTTAAGAGTTATAAAAAGATGATCAGAAATGCAAAATGTGATTCTTGGAAAAACTTCTGTGAAAACATAGAAGACGTTTCTGAGGCATCCAGGCTGCGCAAGTTTCTGGCTTCTTCTCCTTGCACCCTAGGATACCTGAAAGATCCTAATGGGGTGTGGTCTTCCTCCAGTGGAGAGTCGCTGGATCTCCTTTTAAACACGCATTTTCCGGGCAATTCCATGACGCCGTTTCAAGCTTTGGAACGTTCTGACGCCCAAGCATCTGAAATTGCTTCGGAAATAATAAATATGCCAACATTAATCTGGGCGATAAAAAGCTTCAGGCCCTATAAATCCCCGGGACCTGATGGTATAATCCCGGCTGAGTTGCAGCAAGTGTTGGACTATATAGCCCCTTTGCTGTATAATCTATACACAGCATGCATCAACTGGTCGTATATTCCTTTAAAATGGAGGGATACCAGAGTCGTATTTATCCCGAAGGCTGGGAAAAGTTCCCACACAGCTCCGAAGGATTTCAGACCAATTAGTCTGTCTTCTTTTTTGTTAAAGACAATGGAACGAATGATAGACTCATATTTGCGTAGAGTGATTGACCCGAGGTTGCTTTCGACAAAGCAACATGCATACAGCAAGGGACGATCAACGGAAACAGCTCTTCATGAGCTCGTTGGTACAGCTCGGAAACAGCTCTTTATGAGCTCGTTGGTACCATCGAGAGATCGCTTTCGGTAAAGGAGTACACTATGGTGGCCTTTCTTGATATTGAGGGGGCTTTTAATAATGTCATCCCAGAATCGATAATATTGGCATTGTCTGGTCTGGGAGTAAAGCGTGAAATCGTTTTAATGGTGGAAAACCTACTTGCCAATAGACGTATAACGTCTGAATTGGGAGCGTCCGTCGTATCTCGATTTGTAAATAGGGGCACACCACAAGGAGGTGTTCTTTCGCCGCTTCTTTGGAACCTGGCACTGAATTCAATGCAACTATCTCTAGAATCACGTGGTTGTCATGTTGTCGCATATGCTGACGATGTCGCGATAGCGGTAAAGGGGAAGCATCTGCCAACATTGCGGGACATTCTTCAGGGTTCTCTGAAAGATCTGTCTAAATGGGCAAGAGACTGTAGTCTAGGAGTTAATCATAGTAAAACAGAGCTTGTTTTGTTTACAAGGAAAAGTAAGATTCCTGCTTTTGATCCTATTTCTCTGGACGGTACTGAAATCACCTTCTCAGATGGAGCCAAGTATCTTGGAGTATTTCTAGATAGGAAGCTGAATTTCAGGCGTAATATTGAGGAACGGGTGAGAAAAGCAACGATTGCTTTGTATTCCTGTAAAAGGGCCATTGGAAAACGATGGGGTTTTAGCCCTCAAGTCGTTCATTGGATCTATACAGCAGTGGTGCGTCCAATTTTGCTGTATGGAATCATTGTCTGGTGGCCTGCTTTAGAAACAAAAGCGAACTTTGTCTTTATCACGAAGGTACAGAGAATGGCGTCAATGTGCATCACTGGTGCTCTTCGTACTACACCTACGGCTGCATTGGAAATCCTCCTTCACCTGATACCCTTGGACATATTGGGTAGGCAGTATGCGGCTGCGTCGGCAATTCGACTTAATAGCACGCTGCAATGGAGGAGCAGTGATTGTGGCCATAGCGCGATCTTGAAAAAGATAACAATACCACAAAATGTGGACTGTGCTCCCTCTTTGAGCCTCTTTGAGCGCCACTTTACCACTATGATACCATCCAGGGAGTCTTGGATGGGGGATACTCCGGGTAGTGGAGCTACCATAAATTTTTACACAGATGGATCGAGGCTGCACGAACAAGTGGGCTTTGGAGTCTATTCGGAAGAGCTTGGGTTGAGCCTGGCTCGTAGATTGCCAGATCTTTGCAGTGTTTACCAGGCAGAGATGCTGGCAATAAAATAAGTGGCTGACTGGTTGAGCTGCAATGTCTTGTCTACAACCGCAGTCAACATCTATACTGACAGTCAAGCCGCGGTCAAGTCCCTGGATTCAATGTTTCTGAAAACAAGATCTGCCCTTAACTGCCGCACGTCTTTAAATGAGATGGCCAAGCAGTTTAACATACGACTCATATGGGTCCCAGGGCACAGAGACATTCCAGGGAATTACAAAGCCGATGAGCTTGCAAGACTAGGAACTACCTTACAGGTTCCAACAGAATTGGAATGTGTTGGTATGCCTCTAGAAACTTGCAAGCAAAACCTACGGCTTAAAGCAAAATGGGCAAATGGATGGACGTGTGAGACAACACGACTGATTTGGCCTTCTCTTAATCAGGGGCGCACAAGTGAGCTGATATCGCTTCCAAGAGGAGAGATTTCGACGGTGGTTTCTATAATTACCGGACACTGTCCTATAGGGAAGCACGCAGAGCGGTTAAATGTGCCTTCGAATGACTTTTGCCGAAGTTGCATTGATGAAGAGGAGTTGGAAACTATCGAACACTTTATTTGCCATTGCCCGGCACTTTCTGGTCAGAGACTTGCTTCACTGGGATCTAGGGAGCTGTACGATCTTTCTGATTTGTTGGATGTCAAAATTCAACATCTAAGGGGTTTTATAAGAAGCTCAAAATTGTTTAACGACAGGGACTAGTAGGGAAACCTATTACGGTCCCGTGGTATCACAATGGATTTCAGAGTCTACGTGTGTTCACGTAAAACGTCAGCAGCCACTTACAACCTAACCTAACCTAACCTACCACCAATGCTTTTAAAACTTGTTAAAACACGTGGCATTTTAGATGAAACTAATGTGAAATTCAGGGTTTTGCTTATAACTTTTGAACCACTGGACCGATTAAGCTGAAATTTAATACCAAATAGACCCGGGGAACGGCAAAGATACCTGCCAAGCTTCAGTAGTCTCATTATT
The DNA here is from genome assembly GCA_963921195.1 of Pegoplata infirma. Lineage (NCBI taxonomy): Eukaryota > Metazoa > Arthropoda > Insecta > Diptera > Anthomyiidae > Pegoplata > Pegoplata infirma. The sequence continues at coordinate 253,565 of CAWUER010000790.1, read as the reverse complement.
GTCTTTCGAAAGTTATCGTGTTTTTTATCTCGTAAATTCGCGAAACACCCTTGCCGAAATTTACTCTTTTGCTCATAACTTTTGAACCACTGGACCGATTTGGCTGGATTGCAATACCAACCTGACCAGGTAAATGACAAACATATATGCCAAACTTCAGTAGCCTCTGTAAAGTCTTTCAAAAGTTAGCGTGTTTTCTACGGACGGACAGACAGACGGACGGACGGACGGACGGACGGACATCGCTAGATCGACTTAAAATCGATCGAGGATCATAAATATATATACTTTATGGGGTCCTAGACCAATATTTCGAGGTGTTACAAACGGAATGACAAACTTATATATACCCTCTAGCACTAGAGTGGAGGGTATAAAAAAAATTAAGTTTTTTTTTTGAATTTCAAAATTTTGTAAGTAAATGTTTTCTAAATTTTTTTTCAGTTAATTTTTAAAGAGCCATAACTCCTTAAGAAAATATCGGATTTCTATAATTAAAATTGAAATAGAAAGCTAGAATCCTCTACTTTAAACATAAAAGTTCACAAAAAATGGCTAAACATAAAAATACATATCAAATGCAAATGCAAATTTTTAATGCATTTTTTATTACTTAACAAAATTTTTTTGAACTTTTTCGTTGAAAGTAGAGGACTCTAGCTTTCCAGTTCAATTTTGATAATAGAAATCCGATATTTACTTAAGGAGTTAAGGCTCTTCAAAAATAAATTGAAAAACAATTTAGAAAACATTTACTTACAAAATTTGGAAAAAACAAAAAATCATTTTTTTTTTTTTCATTTTTGTATGGAAAAAAATTAGCAAATTTTTTAGAGAAATATATTAAAAATAAAAGACCTTTGTGTCCCATGAAAATGATGACTGACTTTGTTTGTAAAAATGTTGTGCTTTAGTAATATGTTAACTAAAAAAAATCAAAAGGGGTTTGAAGTTTATAAAAAAAAAGTTTATAAAAAGTCGACGAAAATGCACCCCAAAAATGCATTTGCATTTAGAATGCATTTTTTAAATGACACAATTTTCTTTAACTCTTATGTTTAAAGTAGAGGACTTAGACTTTTAATTTCAATTTCGATTATAAAAATCTGATATTTACTTAAGAAGTTATAGCTCTTCAAACTACACCATTTTTTAAAAATTTTGTGATTTTTAAAAAATGAAAATCGCGAATAAAATCGCGAGTTTTTGAAATTTATTTAAACTGTAAATGGGAATGTCTATATTTATACACAATATATTTATACACAATATAAAAAAAAATTTAAGACACCAGGTCAAAAACTGCCCCTTTTCTCGTGCTGTTTGATGGAAAAGGTGATATGTATTTTTCATAGGAAAAATCGATTTTTTAATGTTTTTTTGGTCACTTTGGCCTCGGAAAAAATTGAAAAATTCTTCAGAGAAAAAATTAATTTTTTTTAATTTAATTTTTTTTTTACGTATTTTAATTTGCTTTAAGATTTAAAAAAAAAAAATCTAAAAAAAATTTTCATGCGAAAAATTGATTTTTAATGTTCTTGGTCACTTCCCAGCAAAAAATAAAGAAGTAGTCCAAATCAAACCACTTCTGAAGTACTCCAAAAAAAGCAGTTAACCCCTGATTTATTATTCAAATGGAGATACTTTTAAACAACTTCCAAAAATTGATATATAATGTCATAAATTATGGCTTGCACCACTTTCAAATATAGACATTAGTATGCACTTCCTCACTAAAGAAATCTCCACTATAAAACTTCATTAAAAAATTTGGAAATTATCAATAATTACACAGCTCAACAAGAAAATGCGAAATGGATTAGTGATTTAGATAGTGTTTGTTGCGCTGATTCCAAATCCGGAGCCCAAATTTGTCTATCACGTCAGGATTTTATGTAATTCGCGATTAAAGTGCCGAAAAAGGGCATTTTTGACCCATTTTACAAGCATATAAAATAATATCCTGACATGCGAATGACATGGTATCAAGCTCATTCGAAAGTCTGTAATTTTCTCTTAAAGATAAGATAAAATGTTATAAAAATTTAATTTTCTAAAATGGTAAAAAAATCGTTATCAAAAAACCTTCCATTTTTTAAATATTTAATTTATTTACACAGTGTTTTTTAACAAATTTCCACACAAATTCATACGTAAATTTTGGATTTAAAGCATTTGTTGCTAATGATTTTTTTACGATTTTAAAAAATTAAATTCCACGAAAATTTGGTCTTGTGTGAAAAATCAAATTGCACACTTTCTAATGAGCTTGAGACAAAGTCATTTGCATGTCAGGATCTTATTTTACAGGCGTTCAAAAATGGTCAAAATGGGCCTTTTTTGATACTTTAACCGCGATTTTCTTAAAATTGTGACGTGATAGAAAAATTTGAGTGACTGTTTTGGAATCAGGGGACTAAATCCTATCAACTTTTTTTGGTTTCATCAAAAACGCAGCGACAATCCTCAGATTTGTAGAGCGGTGTTATTTAATAAAAATTGGTTATTTTACAAATGCTTTATATTTAAAAAAAATGACATGAAATAATTCAATTAAGGAATGTATTTATAAATTATATTAAGCTTCTTACGTATAGTAAGGAAATATCATCAAAATTCAGAATATTAGGTTTGCTTTTTGTTTTCTATAGCTTTTTCCTACAGCTTTTTTTTGGTAATATCCAAGTTTATGACTATTATAAACTCGGTTTTAGCAATAGCACTGTTTTCGCATAACCGTATATACGCTTACCTATACAAATTTTAAACTACGCTTATTTTTAACTTGTATAATTATTGGCATTAAATTTAAGTTTCAATAAAAAGTGAAGCCAAGTTCGCATTTGAAAATAAAATGTTTTTTTCCGTGTTTGCTTAAATAAACTTTGACATTCAACAAAAGTGGTGCCAAAAAAATTTAAAATTTTAATGTTAAAATATAAACGGTTATGCGAAAACAGGGCAAATGTTTCTTGCTATCAAAATATATGGTTAAACGAATCAGAAAACAATGTTTCAACTAAACCGTGTTTTACCATAGCAATGCGAATGCGCTATAATCCCGTATTCTCATACACGTCTTTTAATTTTAAATTAAACGACTCGTTTAGTATTTATTCCATTACAACGAAATGACACTATATGGTAATAGAATGATGAGCTAAAACGAGTCGTTTAATTTAAAACGAGTCGTAAGCGATTCCTACTTTTTTTCTTTTCCTTCCTTTTTCTTTCATTTTTTTTTTTTCTTTTTGAAATTTGGTCTGGGGGGGGGGTAATTTCCCCTCCCCCCCCCTTGTACCCGCGCTTGTTATTTTATTTTTACTACATTTTTATTGTTTTGACTACAAATGTTAGTAGTTTTTATTACATTAGTTGATTTAACTGAAAAAGTAGTTGACCCCAAAACAACTTACAAAGTAGTTATTTTAACTGACATTTTCAGTTGATTTTACTAACATAATTTTTTTTAGTGTAGTGTTTAATCACTTCTTAAATATACAATATTATGCATTCGCAATGAAGTGGTTAATAAGTATACTCAAAAGTTCAAAGTTATAGAATAGTATGAAGACCACTTCATATGTACTGAAAAACGAGTTGAAACAACTACTTACTTGCTGCGACAACTATATGAAAATGTAATGAGATATTCAGTAGATATTCACTACTCCAGAAGCAGTAGATGTCCTTTTTATCATTGTTCTAAGTAATGTTTTTTTTGCTGGGTTTGGCCAGGGAAAAAATTTAAAAATTCTTCAGAGAAAAAATTATTTTTTAAGTTTATTTTATATTTTTAACGTATTTTGGTTTGCTTTAAGATTTAGAAAAATATAAAAAAAATTCTAAAAAATAAAAATTCATACGAAAAATCGATTTTTTAATGGTTTTTGGCTTCGGAAAAAATTGAAAAATTCTTCAGAGATAAAACTATTTTTTTTAAGTTAATTTTATATTTTTAACGTATTTTGGTTTGCTTTAAGATTTAGAAAAAAATAAAAAAAAAAAAATTTGAAAAAGTTTTCATTCGAAAAATCGATTTTTTAATGTTTTTTGGTCACTTTGGCCTCGGAAAAAATTGAAAAATTTTTCAGAGAATTTTTTTTTTTTAAGTTAATTCTATTTTTAATCGTATTTTAATTTGCTTTAAGATTTAGAAAAAATAAAAAAAAATTCTTAAAGCAAAACCAAAATACGTTAAAAAAATAAAATTAACTTAAAAAAAACAAGTAAAAAAGTTAAATTCGGCCTTGCCAAATGTAGTGATACCCTCCACAATTTCAAAAAGATTATTGCAAAAAACTTTATTTAAAAGGAAATTACTTTTGAAAAAAAAAAAAAAAAATTTTGAAAAAAAATTTCCGCGATAAAAATTTTGGTAAAAAAAATCCGCGATTTTTTTCTTTTTTTGTCCAAAAATATGTTCGTACTTGTTTAAATACCATTTGGTGTTCATTTATGTTCATATATGCCAACTAGAAGCCGAATTAAAGCATTTTGTATTTTTAGGTTATGTTGAATGTACTGAAGTTTTTGAGGTGTGCTTACATTTTCGTTCATAACTTTTGAACCGCTGAACCGATATCGCTCAAATGCAATACCAAACTTCTCGGGAGAACTTCCAATAAATATGTTAAGTTTCAGTCATCTCTGTGCAATATTTTGTCCACGACAGCATTTTCCACAGACAGACAGACGGACAGACGGACATCGCTAGAATGTCTTAAAATCGATCGGGCATCATGAATATATATACTTTATGGGGTCCCAGATCGATATTTCGATGAGTTACAAACAGAATGACAAACTTATATATACCCTCTATCACTAAGTGGAGGGTATAAAAATTATCTCTGAAGAATTTTTCAATTTTTTCCGAGGCCAGAGTGACCGATTTTTCGTGTGAGAAATTTTATTTAGATTTTTTTTTTATTTTTTTCTAAATCTTAAAGCAAACCAAAATACGTTAAAAATATAAAATTAACTTAAAAAAAAATTATTTTATCTCTGAAGAATTTTTAAATTTTTTCCGAGGCCAAAATGACCAAAAAACATTAAAAAATCGATTTTTCGTTTGATTTTTTTTTATTTTAGAATTTTATTTTTATTTATTTTCTAAATCTTAAAGCAAATTAAAATAAGTTAAAAAAATTAAATTAACTTAAAACAAAATATTTTTTCTCTGAAAATTTTTTTAATTTTTTCCGAGGCCAAAGTGACCAAAAAAACATTAAAAAATCGATTTTTCCTATGAATTTTTTTTTTTTTATTTTTTTCTAAAACTTAAAGCAAATTAAAATACGTTAAAAAATAAAATTAACTAAAAAAATTATTAATTTTTTCTCTGCAGAATTTTTAAATTTTTTCCGAGGCCAAAGTGACCAAAAAACATTAAAAAATCGATTTTTCGTGTGAGAAATTTTTTTTTTAAATTTTTTTTTTATTTTTTTCTAAATCTTAAAGCAAACCGAAATAAGATAAAAATATAAAATTAACTTAAAAACAATTTTTTTTTCTCTGAAGAATTTTTCAATTTTTTCCGAGGCCAAAGTGACCGAAATATGTTAAAAAAATTAATTAACTTTAAAACAAAATAATTTTTTCTTTGAAGAATTTTTCAAATTTTTCCGAGGCCAAAGTGACCAAAAATCGATTTTTCGTATGAAAAATTTTTTTTAGAATTTTGTTTTTTAAATTTTTTCTAAATCTTAAAGCAAACCAAAATACGTTAAAAATATAAAATTAACTTAAAAACAAAAAAAATTTTGTTTTCTCTGAAAAATTTTCAATTTTTTCCGAGGCCAAAGTGGCCAGAAAACATTAAAAAATGGATTTTTCGTATAAAATTTTTTTTTAGAATTTTTTTCTAAATCTTAAAGCAAACCAAAATAAGATAAAAATATAAAATTAACTTAAAAACAATATTTTTTCTCTGAAGTATTTTTAAATTTTTTTCCAAGGCCAAAGTGGGCAAAAAAACATTAAAAAATCGACTTTTCGTACGATTTTTTTTTATTTATTTTTTTTAAATCTTAAAGCAATCCAAAATACGCTAAAAAAATAAAATTAACTAAAAAAATTCTCTGAAAAATTTTTCAATTTTTTCCGAGGCCAAAGTGGTCAAAAAACATTAAAAAATCGATTTTTCGTATGAATTTTTTTTTTAGAATTTTTTTTTATTTTTTTCTAAATCTTAAAGCAAACCAAAATAAGAAAAACAAAATATAAAAATGACTTAAAAAAAATCTATTTTTTTTTTTTTTGTTTTTCATCACAAAAAGATGAAAAACCGCTATTTTTTGTTGGAACTAGCAATCTTTTCAATTATAAATTCATTATAATAAGAGATTTAGCACTGTTAAGTTAATTTTTCATGAGATTTTTAATAAGTATTTAACAGGGAATTTTGGAAAACCTTTAAACTTTAAGAACCATTTACTCGAAATATTGTGAGCGGGATTTGGCCATATTAACTTCCGAAAATCTCATATACAACTATTATTTTTGGTTAATTTTTCGTAATAAAAAATCACCTAATGTTTTAATTTCGAAGTTTTGGACAAAAATTATAAAAATTTGCCAAAAATATTTTGGTTAACTTTTCATATGAAATATGGCACTAATTTGTATGAAACTATTTTTGGAGTATTTTCTTTTTCTTTTTAGGTTTTCAGGTTGGGTAGGTGAAGAACTGGAGAGTAACATTTTGTCTCATTAATTTTTAGTAGTGTCGATAGTTATCCGGTTGACGGTTTCGGTCATTTCAGTCAATTCAGTTAAACGTTTATGTTTACATTATTTCTTCACTTTTTCTACACTTTTAATTTTATTATTTTTTTAATATCAATGATTTTTTTATATTGATCCGTTTTTTTTTAAGAATTTTATATATTTTTTTAGAGATCACATTTTTTTGTTTACTTTATCGAAAGTAATCGAAATATTTATAAAAAATGTGGCAACATTTTCATATCAAAAATTAAGAGAGAGAGAGAGAGAAACTGACACAAATATCAAATTGATTTTATTCAAGCGGTTTTCGGTCGTGCGTTTTTTCTTGCCAAATTTGTATGGAAAAAACGTCACCGACATTGTTGTGCGGACACTCTAATGTAGATTTGCACGAAACAGGTGGAAAAAGTTACCCTTTGAAAGACTAAACAAACGTAAGAAACGTAATATTTTACGATTTTATATCGGAAAATTTTATACAGCACATGACATTTGTTTTGACGCCTTGTATAAAAAATAATTTTATTTAAAAATTTATATTATGTTTTTTGGTTTGGGTTGCGGATTTGTTCTGATTTTGTTAAGTTTCTCTGTTTTTTTTTTTTTCTAAGATAAAGAGGAACCCTCTTGAAAATAAAATAAATTATAAATTCTTGAAAAATTTTTATGCAACGTAAAACTCTGTCCAACACAAACTTATTTTAGGAAAGAGTATACTACTTGCTTGTAATTAACAATGAAATAAAAAATATTAAGTATACGCCATCTACTATTCAATTTTTCCAAAATTGTAGTATACTTTTCGGAGACTTTAGAAAATATACTTCATGTCGTATGATTAATATTTAATTCTGTCAGTTTAATCATCTCGTATGATTAATATTTAAATCTATCAGTTTACCGTTACAAAAACGTACCGTTTACGGTCCGCTATAGGTGGAGTCTATCCGTTTTGAAGTAAAAATACGGTACGTAAACGGTCCTTTAACTGTACGTCTGTAACGCAATATTAATTTATGTACTCCGTTTACTACACTGCATATCGGTCCGTAAATATCAACGGATTTTGAATCAGATTCGATGTTCCTTATAGTCCACTTTCTAGTCAATAAACGGATTACGTTTTGGACAGACCGAACAAAAACAGTACCGGAACTTTTTGTTTGTTGGGAGGTACTTTCAAGTACATTCACGCGATGTCCGTATTGCTGTCCGTTCATCTGCCTGTGGAAGACACATTATAGGACAAAATAAAAGAGCATGTGTTGGTGTATTTCTTAGCTAAGCGATATCCACCTGCTTGTTGTTGTATTTTTATGCTTTTAGCTGTGAGTTTTGTTAACATTCGTGTTATATACATGTAAATAGACGATTGTGTTCGGGTTCTGAGTGCTATGGGTGCCGATCACTGCATAAAAAACCGAATAAGTATTAAAAAAATTACATAAATTTTACGAAATGCTTCAACATTTTTTTTTTTTTTGATTTATACTGGCTTTTAAAAAAATTAATGGGAAGAATGTTTTAAAAAATGCAAGAAAAAATGTATTTCCTTCACTTAAAAAAAAAAAAAAATTTATTGCGTTGGTATAAAAAAGTGATCGTTTGAATGGAATACTTTTCAAACTAACATTTTAAAATTTTTAAAGAAAATAATATTTGCGAAAAAATCGCGATTTTTTGAAGATTTAAAAAAACTGAAAATTGATATCGAGGGCCTATATTCAAAACCCTCTATCTAAAAAAATACAACTTTTCAGGAGAGCCAAAAAACTGTTTATTTCGCGAATTGTTAGAGTAATTAAAATTCGATATTCTACAATATTTTTTTAAATCAACTACTGAATCTGACATATAATTCGTTTTTAAAATTTTGCACTATTGGGGATTTTAGAGGATAGATAGAGGGTTTTGTTTCTCAAAAATATTAAGTACAGGAATGAAAATGATCAGATAGAGGGTTTTGCATTTTAATAAAAATGAATTATTATGATTTCATTTATGACATCGGTTAATTTTTAACGTAATTTATTAATGAAAACGGCCTATAAATAATTTCGAAATCGCGGTTTTGGTCCACAGGTGCGGATTGTTAAGACAAAAATTATTTTTTTTACCGAATTCGTCTCAAAAGTTGACAAACTGTTGAGTATGTTATGTAAGAAATAGTAAAAAAAAATAAAAACGGGATTTTGGTCCACAGATGCTGATCAGCATCGGGATTTTTAAGATAAAAATGTTTGTTTCATAATGTACACAAGACATCCAAAGTTTGAGACATATTTTTTAAAAAAGTCAAACAAGAATTTTCAGAAAAAATTAGCATCAGTGGACCAAAATCGTGGTTCTGGAATTTTGTTGATAAATTCATGTGCAGCATGCAAAAATTAGTATGAAAACATGTAATGCATGATAAAATTATTCAAAACAAATATTTGTAAATTAATTATTTGAAAAGATAGAGGGTTTTGCATTCAGAAAAATTAATTGTGTAAGAGATAGAGAAAACCAAAAATGCAAATAAAATAGCAAAAAAAAATATTTTTGTTCTGAATTTTACACCATAGATGAGGGCCGTTTTACTGAATATTTTGCCATCAAAAAGTCATTTTCGTGAAAATGGAAGATAGAGGGTTTTGAATATAGGCCCTCGATATGTTTTATTTGCATTATTAAGAATGCATGTGTTTTCTGGTGAAAAGAATGATAAACGATGTGAAACAAATTTAACTGAGATAAAGTAAAATATTGTTATACCCTCCACTTAGTGATAGTGGGTATATATAAGTTTGTCATTCCGTTTGTAACTAATCGAAATAAAGTATATATATTATATAGTATATATATTACTGATCAGTGATCGATTTTAGGACATTGTAGCGATGTCCGTCTGTCTGTCCATTCGACGGTCTGTCTGTGGAAATGGCGATCGCGGCCAAAATATTACGGAGAAAACTGAAACTTAACCTATTCACTTGCTGTTGCCCCGAGAAGTTTGGTATTTGAGCGGTATCGGTTCATCGGTTCGAAAGTTATAAGCGAAATTGTAAGGACACCTCAAAAATTTTGGGTACATTCAACATAACCTTAAAAAAATACAAAATGCATTAATTCGGTTGCTGGGTGGCAGATGTGAACAGAATTGAACACCGAATGGTAATTTGATATGTACGAACATATTTTTTACAAAAAATAAAAAAATCGCGGATTTTTTTTTACGAAATATTTTTTTCGCGGAATCTTTTTTAAAAAGGGTATCAATACATTCTGCAAGACCGAATTTAACTTTTTTACTTGTTTTTAATTATGATTAATTATGAGCTTTTTAGAAGCCAATGTCACCAACTCCATCAAAGGCTTTTCTTTGTAAAAGTCGACTTTTAACTTACATAAAACGTTGTTTTATCCGTACCGCAAAAAAATTAATTAAAATGAAACTTTAAGACCCGCCTCTAGACGGGGTATACAAAGGTGACCCAATATGCATCAAATTATTTTGTTATCCCAATTAAAGGTTAATAGGGACTTTCGTTAGACTTCACTTGACCCGTACATATTGTCAATGTTGTGATCAGACATGTACACTCAAAATATTATGTAAGTAAATTCAATAGAAAATATGTTTGAAACAAGTGAAACTTTATTTAAAAAACGGACTACTTACATTTCATTAAAAACAAAAATATTTTTCAGTTATTTTTAAATGTTAATTAATAACTGTTGAAATCCGTAAAAATAACTTCAAAATCCGCAAAAAATTACTGACAAAATTTTACTGCAAAAACGGTTAAAATAACGGAAATTTACATTAATTTTTATTTATTTTCCTAGATATAATTTTAAAAAACTTCGAACCTGAGGAAAATTTTGCATGGAAATTCAATTAATTAACCTGTTATTAATTAATTTTACTTTTTATGAATTTGGACGTTACACTCACAGCAAAATACGGTTGTCTCAACCGTACAAGGTTCCAACCTCTGATTGAGGTTGCGGCAACCGGTAAATATACGGTTGTAGCAACCGGCAATTTACAGTTGTGGCAACCGGCAAATTCCGGTTGCAGCAACCTCAAATAACGACATTTGCCGGTTGTAGCAACCGTATTGCCGGTTGCTCCAACCAGAGCTGTGTTTAATATATTTTCGATATTATGCCAAAATACAAAATAAAATTCCAAAAATAAAACACATTTTTCAATTTTTTTTTGCTTTTTTTTGCTTTTTTTTATTGTTTGAAAAAAAATATGTAGTTATATTAATGACTTACACTAAAAATACTAAACCAAATGTTACATTTATAGGCGGTTTTAATTCGTTTGCTAAAAATCTGATACAAAGCATTCTTTTTCTCAGAGACTTTTTCTAAAGGAAAAATGTCTCAAAATCTGAGAATTTGTCTTTAGGAGAAATGTCTCAGAATCTGATACTTTTTCTAAAGGAAAAGTATTTCAGAATCTGGTCTTTTTTCTATGAGAAAAATAGCTCTGAGTCTGAGTGTTTTTCTATATGAAAAATCTTAATCTTTTTCTATAATAAAAACGTCCCAGAAAAAGTCATAGATTCTGAGACAGTTTTTTTATAGAAAAAGTCTCAGATTCTGAGACAGTTTTTCTATAGAAAAAGTCTCAGATTCTGAGACAGTTTTTCTATAGAAAAAGTCTCAGATTCTGAGACAGTTTTTCTATAGAAAAAGTCTCAGATTCTGAGACAGTTTTTCTATAGAAAAAGTCTCAGATTCTGAGACAGTTTTTCTATAGAAAAAGTCTCAGATTCTGAGACAGTTTTTCTATAGAAAAAGTCTCAGATTCTGAGACAGTTTTTCTATAGAAAAAGTCTCAGATTCTGAGACAGTTTTTCTATAGAAAAAGTCTCAGATTCTGAGACAGTTTTTCTATAGAAAAAGTCTCAGATTCTGAGACAGTTTTTCTATAGAAAAAGTCTCAGATTCTGAGACAGTTTTTCTATAGAAAAAGTCTCAGATTCTGAGACAGTTTTTCTATAGAAAAAGTCTCAGATTCTGAGACAGTTTTTCTATAGAAAAAGTCTCAGATTCTGAGACAGTTTTTCTATAGAAAAAGTCTCAGATTCTGAGACAGTTTTTCTATAGAAAAAGTCTCAGATTCTGAGACAGTTTTTCTATAGAAAAAGTCTCAGATTCTGAGACAGTTTTTCTATAGAAAAAGTCTCAGATTCTGAGACAGTTTTTCTATAGAAAAAGTCTCAGATTCTGAGACAGTTTTTCTATAGAAAAAGTCTCAGATTCTGAGACAGTTTTTCTATAGAAAAAGTCTCAGATTCTGAGACAGTTTTTCTATAGAAGTCTCAGATTCTGAGACAGTTTTTCTATAGAAAAAGTCTCAGATTCTGAGACAGTTTTTCTATAGAAAAAGTCTCAGATTCTGAGACAGTTTTTCTATAGAAAAAGTCTCAGATTCTGAGACAGTTTTTCTATAGAAAAAGTCTCAGATTCTGAGACAGTTTTTCTATAGAAAAAGTCTCAGATTCTGAGACAGTTTTTCTATAGAAAAAGTCTCAGATTCTGAGACAGTTTTTCTATAGAAAAAGTCTCAGATTCTGAGACAGTTTTTCTATAGAAAAAGTCTCAGATTCTGAGACAGTTTTTCTATAGAAAAAGTCTCAGATTCTGAGACAGTTTTTCTATAGAAAAAGTCTCAGATTCTGAGACAGTTTTTCTATAGAAAAAGTCTCAGATTCTGAGACAGTTTTTCTATAGAAAAAATCTCAGATTCTGAGACAGTTTTTCTATAGAAAAAGTCTTCAGATTCTGAGACAGTTTTTCTATAGAAAAAGTCTCAGATTCTGAGACAGTTTTTCTATAGAAAAAGTCTCAGATTCTGAGACAGTTTTTCTATAGAAAAAGTCTCAGATTCTGAGACAGTTTTTCTATAGAAAAAGTCTCAGATTCTGAGACAGTTTTTCTATAGAAAAACTGTCTCAGATTTTGAGACAGTTTTTCTATAGAAAAACTGTCTCAGATTTTGAGACAGTTTTTCTATAGAAAAACTGTCTCAGATTCTGAGACTGTCTATAAAAACTGTCTCAGATTCTGAGACTTTTTCTATAGAAAAACTGTCTCAGATTCTGAGACTTTTTCTATAGAAAAACTGTCTCAGATTCTGAGACAGTTTTTCTATAGAAAAAGTCTCAGATTCTGAAACAGTTTTTCTATAGAAAAAGTCTCAGATTCTGAGACAGTTTTTCTATAGAAAAAGTCTCAGATTCTGAGACAGTTTTTCTATAGAAAAAGTCTCAGATTCTGAGACAGTTTTTCTATGGAAAAAGTCTCAGATTCTGAGACAGTTTTTCTATAGAAAAAGCCTCAGATTCTGAGACAGTTTTTCTATAGAAAAAGTCTCAGATTCTGAGACAGTTTTTCTATAGAAAAAGTCTCAGATTCTGAGACAGTTTTTCTATAGAAAAAGTCTCAGATTCTGAGACAGTTTTTCTATAGAAAAAGTCTCAGATTCTGAGACAGTTTTTCTATAGAAAAAGTCTCAGATTCTGAGACAGTTTTTCTATAGAAAAAGTCTCAGATTCTGAGACAGTTTTTCTATAGAAAAAGTCTCAGATTCTGAGACAGTTTTTCTATAGAAAAAGTCTCAGATTCTGAGACAGTTTTTCTATAGAAAAAGTCTTCAGATTCTGAGACAGTTTTTCTATAGAAAAAGTCTCAGATTCTGAGACAGTTTTTCTATAGAAAAAGTCTCAGATTCTGAGACAGTTTTTCTATAGAAAAAGTCTCAGATTCTGAGACAGTTTTTCTATAGAAAAAGTCTCAGATTCTGAGACAGTTTTTCTATAGAAAAAGTCTCAGATTCTGAGACAGTTTTTCTATAGAAAAAGTCTCAGATTCTGAGACAGTTTTTCTATAGAAAAAGTCTCAGATTCTGAGACAGTTTTTCTATAGAAAAAGTCTCAGATTCTGAGACAGTTTTTCTATAGAAAAAGTCTCAGATTCTGAGACAGTTTTTCTATAGAAAAAGTCTCAGATTCTGAGACAGTTTTTCTATAGAAAAAGTCTCAGATTCTGAGACAGTTTTTCTATAGAAAAAGTCTCAGATTCTGAGACAGTTTTTCTATAGAAAAAGTCTCAGATTCTGAGACAGTTTTTCTATAGAAAAAGTCTCAGATTCTGAGACAGTTTTTCTATAGAAAAAGTCTCAGATTCTGAGACAGTTTTTCTATAGAAAAAGTCTCAGATTCTGAGACAGTTTTTCTATAGAAAAAGTCTCAGATTCTGAGACAGTTTTTCTATAGAAAAAGTCTCAGATTCTGAGACAGTTTTTCTATAGAAAAAGTCTCAGATTCTGAGACAGTTTTTCTATAGAAAAAGTCTCAGATTCTGAGACAGTTTTTCTATAGAAAAAGTCTCAGATTCTGAGACAGTTTTTCTATAGAAAAAGTCTCAGATTCTGAGACAGTTTTTCTATAGAAAAAGTCTCAGATTCTGAGACAGTTTTTCTATAGAAAAAGTCTCAGATTCTGAGACAGTTTTTCTATAGAAAAAGTCTCAGATTCTGAGACAGTTTTTCTATAGAAAAACTGTCTCAGATTCTGAGACAGTTTTTCTATAGAAAAACTGTCTCAGATTCTGAGACAGTTTTTCTATAGAAAAAGTCTCAGATTCTGAAACAGTTTTTCTATAGAAAAAGTCTCAGATTCTGAGACAGTTTTTCTATAGAAAAAGTCTCAGATTCTGAGACAGTTTTTCTATAGAAAAAGTCTCAGATTCTGAGACAGTTTTTCTATGGAAAAAGTCTCAGAATCTGAGACTTTTTCTATAGAAAAAGTCTCAGATTCTGAGACAGTTTTTCTATAGAAAAAGTCTCAGATTCTGAGACAGTTTTTCTATAGAAAAAGTCTCAGATTCTGAGACAGTTTTTCTATAGAAAAAGTCTCAGATTCTGAGACAGTTTTTCTATAGAAAAAGTCTCAGATTCTGAGACAGTTTTTCTATAGAAAAAGTCTCAGATTCTGAGACAGTTTTTCTATAGAAAAAGTCTCAGATTCTGAGACAGTTTTTCTATAGAAAAAGTCTCAGATTCTGAGACAGTTTTTCTATAGAAAAAGTCTCAGATTCTGAGACAGTTTTTCTATAGAAAAAGTCTCAGATTCTGAGACAGTTTTTCTATAGAAAAAGTCTCAGATTCTGAGACAGTTTTTCTATAGAAAAAGTCTCAGATTCTGAGACAGTTTTTCTATAGAAAAAGTCTCAGATTCTGAGACAGTTTTTCTATAGAAAAAGTCTCAGATTCTGAGACAGTTTTTCTATAGAAAAAGTCTCAGATTCTGAGACAGTTTTTCTATAGAAAAAGTCTCAGATTCTGAGACAGTTTTTCTATAGAAAAAGTCTCAGATTCTGAGACAGTTTTTCTATAGAAAAAGTCTCAGATTCTGAGACAGTTTTTCTATAGAAAAAGTCTCAGATTCTGAGACAGTTTTTCTATAGAAAAAGTCTCAGATTCTGAGACAGTTTTTCTATAGAAAAAGTCTCAGATTCTGAGACAGTTTTTCTATGGAAAAAGTCTCAGATTCTGAGACAGTTTTTCTATAGAAAAAGTCTCAGATTCTGAGACAGTTTTTCTGTAGAAAAAGTCTCAGATTCTGAGACAGTTTTTCTATAGAAAAAGTCTCAGATTCTGAGACAGTTTTTCTATAGAAAAAGTCTCAGATTCTGAGACAGTTTTTCTATAGAAAAAGTCTCAGATTCTGAGACAGTTTTTCTATAGAAAAAGTCTCAGATTCTGAGACAGTTTTTCTATAGAAAAAGTCTCAGATTCTGAGACAGTTTTTCTATAGAAAAAGTCTCAGATTCTGAGACAGTTTTTCTATAGAAAAATTCTCAGATTCTGAGACAGTTTTTCTATAGAAAAATTCTCAGATTCTGAGACAGTTTTTCTATAGAAAAGTCTCAGATTCTGAGACAGTTTTTCTATAGAAAAAGTCTCAGATTCTGAGACAGTTTTTCTATAGAAAAAGTCTCAGATTCTGAGACAGTTTTTCTATAGAAAAAGTCTCAGATTCTGAGACAGATTTCTATAGAAAAAGTCTCAAATTCTGAGACAGTTTTTCTATAGAAAAAGTCTCAGATTCTGAGACAGTTTTTCTATAGAAAAAGTCTCAGATTCTGAGACAGTTTTTCTATAGAAAAAGTTTCAGATTCTGAGACAGTTTTTCTATAGAAAAAGTCTCAGATTCTGAGACAGTTTTTCTTTAGAAAAAGTCTCAGATTCTGAGACAGTTTTTCTATAGAAAAAAGCTCAGATTCTGAGACAGATTTTCTATAGAAAAAGTCTCAGATTCTGAGACAGTCTTTCTATGTCTCTGAGACATTTTCTATAGAAAAACTGTCTCAGATTCTGAGACAGTTTTCCTATAGAAAAATTCTCAGATTCTGCGACAGTTTTCCTATAGAAAAATTCTCATATTCTTTAACATATTTCCGATAGAAAGTTTTAGATTCTGAGAGATTTTTCATATAGAAGTCTCAAATTTTAAAAGGTTTTTCCTTTAGAAAATGTCTGATATTCTGAGACATTTTTCCTACAAGAAAAAAGAGTCTCAGACTGTGAGACATTTTTCTTCAGAAAAATACCAGATTTTGAGACATTTTACTACAGAAAGTCTCAGATTATGAGCAGAAATAAATCTTATTTTGTTACACTTTTTTCTAGAGAAGAGCTGCGGAGGATACCTGATTCATATTGAGATTTTAAAGATTTCTAAATAAAAGCTTCTAATATGAGGCAATTTCTTCAAATATTTGTAGAATAGATGCAATGATGTTGACCAAGTTGGAAAATCTGCAAGATAAGTTTGCATTAGAAGAATTGTTTTTTAAGATTTACAATTATACTTACATGTGTACGTAAATATGCAGGAGTTTTCGTCAATTTAATTTTATTTATTAATTTTATTTATTTTTTTTTATTTATTTATTGACATCTTTTTTAAACAATTTTAATATTTTTTTATTACATTTTTTCTTATCGAATAATTTTTTTGTTTGACATTTCAAAGGCAGTCACAAATTTAATAAAAAGTTATAACAACCTCAACTTGCGGTTGTCTCAACCGGGGTTGGAAGTTGTAGCAACGTTTTTTTGAGTTTGTGGCAACTGGCACACAAATTTATTAAAAAAAGTTTTAACAACCTCAATTTACGGTTGCTGCAACCGTATACAGTTGTGACAACCGTAACTCAGTTGTGGCAACCGTAAGCCGGTTACGACAACCGTATTGAGGTTGTGGCAACCTCATTCTAACCGATTTTTTATGTGAGTGTAATATTCAAAAAAAAAAATTGGGATTTATTTCATTTCTATTGGGAGTTATTTCGTTGGGAATTCTTTCATTTTTTGGTTGGGACTTATTTCATTTGTCTTGGGACTTATTTCATTTTTTGGTTTGGGAGATATTTCATTTTATTTGGAACTTATTTCATTAGGAGTTATTTCATTGGGACTTATTTCATTGGGAGCTATTTCATGGCGCCGGATGTAACCACTTACTGATATTTTTGGTTTTTGCTGGGATGCTACAATAAAAAGTATAGAGTTCTGTATTTATAACTGTTGAGCGCAGTTTCTTGTTAACAGATTTTATATAAATAATGTAAATTACAGATTTTTTTCAAAAAATTATTTAAAATTTGTTACATTGCGACAATAAATATAAGCATGTGGTTACTGATACATACTGTGTTTGCATATGATTCAACCCACTGTGCGATGGGCTCCAACTTCCAACTCTAAGCTTGAAAATACGTAAGTTATGACCGTTTCAAATTTGATGGCAATCAATTTAGTAAACTCAAAAAAAAAACCTGTAAAACGATAGGAAATGTCTGTAACTTTTGTTTATTGCTACCTCCTATTTGATGAGAATTCCTAGTAATTTTACAAGATTTTTACCAATAATTTTGTAACTTTGCAAGTTTTTTACCAATAAAATTCTAAATTTACAATTTTTCGAGGCGATAAAACTTACAAGGAGGTTTCGTGACTTTTCTAGTTTTTTTGCTACCTCCTATTTTACAAGAATTTCTAGTAAAAATTACGAGCTTTATGTAATTTTAAAAGCTTTTTACCAATTAAGTTGCAAATTTACAACTTTTTTGGCGCAATAAAACTTACAAGGAATGTGAATTTACTAGATTTTTTTTTTGTAAAAAAAAAAAATTTAAAATTGCCAAAAAAAATTGTAAAATTACAAAAAAAAATGCAAATTTCAATTGAAAATTTTGTATTAAAAAACAAGGAAAACTGTCAAAACTGTAAAATGACAAGGTTTATTTTTTTGTGTACTTACTGAAAAGCTGAATTATTTCCAAAAAATCAGTTATTTTTCCGACTGTGTGGTGGACAGTGTTACGAACACTTATTCGTTACTTGGAAAATAAATATAGATCAGAGCCTTTATGTGTTGACGCTGCAAAATTGAAAGATTGTTGCACGGGTTATAGATTTGCAAAAACAAATAGAAACCTAAAAAAAAAATCCGCAATCTCCAAATGGGTATAAAAAAAGAAATAAAACGTCTATATCACAACAATCATATATCTAACGTATGCCAATTGTGATCAGTGGCGTATACAGGGCCCGCCCCCCCCCCCCCCCCCCCATATAATTTCACAAATTTCAGGATTTGGTATCAAATAACAAGTACAATATTAAAAAACAAATTCCAAAAACAAGAATCTAAAATTTTTGGATGAAAAATATTTTGAAATTGAAAATTTTTCTGTTAAAATAATCTCAAAATCTGAAAATTTGTTCTTAGAATTAAAATTTTTCAACTTAACATTCAAATGAAAAAAAATCTTATAACCTGAAGTTTTATGTACACATAAAATGGACTTAGTTGTAGGTAAATTGTAGTCAAATCTTAAAATGCGACTTTGTCTTTTAGAAAAATGTGTCAGAACGAGACTATTTCATAAAAAAATGTCTCAAAATCTTACACTTTTCTAAAAAAAATTCTCAAAATCTACAACTTTCTATAAGAAAAATGTCTGAGAATCTAAGACTTTTTCTATAGGAATAATATCTTAAAATATTGGCAATTTTCTCAGAATCTAAGACTTTTTCTATAGGAAAAATGTCTAAGAATCTGAGACTTTTTTTAAAAAAAAATTCTCAGAATCTGAGGCTTTTCTATATAAAAAATGTTTTAGAATCTGAGAACTTTCCATAGGAATAATGTCTCTGAATCCGAAGAATGTCTCAAAAGCTGAGATTTTTTCTAAAAAAACTTTCTTAGAATCTGAGGCTTTGCTATATAAAAAATGTTTTAGAATCTGTGAACTTTCTATTGGAATAATGTCTCTGAATCTGAGAATTTTTCTTACAATCTAAAAAAAATGTCTCAGAATCTTATACTTTTTTTACAAAAATGTCTCAACAAAATTTTTCTCAAGGAAAATTATCTCAAAATCTAAGATTTTGTGTATAGGAAAAATGTCTCAGAGACACAAGCTGGGACTTTTTGTATAGAAAAATGCTCTAAATCTAAGACTTTTTCAATTGTAAAAATATATTTTTCTATAAGAATAATGTCTCAGAATCTGAGTATTTTTCTATGGAAAAAATATTTCAGAATCTGAGACTTTTTTTTAGGAAAAATGTCTCAGAATCTGAGGCTTTTTTTATGAAAAATGTTTCAGAATCTGCCAATTTCCTATAGGCAAAATGTCGCAGAATCTGAGACTTGTTCTATACACTCACATAAAAAATCGGTTAGAATGAGGTTGCCACAACCTCAATACGGTTGTCGTAACCGGCTTACGGTTGCCACAACTGAGTTACGGTTGTCACAACTGTATACGGTTGCAGCAACCGTAAATTGAGGTTGTTAAAACTTTTTTTAATAAATTTGTGTGCCAGTTGCCACAAACTCAAAAAAACGTTGCTACAACTTCCAACCCCGGTTGAGACAACCGCAAGTTGAGGTTGTTATAACTTTTTATTAAATTTGTGACTGCCTTTGAAATGTCAAACAAAAAAATTATTCAATAAGAAAAAATGTAATAAAAAAATATTAAAATTGTTTAAAAAAGATGTCAATAAATAAATAAAAAAAATAAATAAAATTAATAAATAAAATTAAATTGACGAAAACTCCTGCATATTTACGTACACATCGTCGAACTATATTCAATAAATGCCAACTCTAAAAAGCTTACTGTTCAGGAGAGCTAAAAAACTAGTTATTTCGCATATTATTGCAAAAATAAACAATGTACCTTCCACAAGATGGTTTAAATATTCTAAACAATTTTTACCTATGCAAAAATTTTCATATTTTGCACTTGTTCGCGTATTTTTCAGAGATGGCATTTATTACTACATCAAAAAACAAATATTTTTTTAGAGTTGGCATATTTTGTCGGAAAATAAAAATACATTTTTTTCTGAAAAATTTTTAAATTTTTTTTTTTTTTGGTTTTTGTTATCCTTAGTACGGTAATTACAAAAACTGAACAAAAAATTAAAAATCTTTGCATATTTTTAAAAGTTACTAGCTCCGAAAGCCTTTTAATCTCAGGGTGGTCAACTTTGGCACTCTGTAACTCACGCTGTATTGCAATAGGGTCACTCCAAACTAGCTATTTTGAAAGCTTATATCATTGACTTTATTTGCCCCATTTATTATGTTTCAATCTGATAAATAGTTTGAAAGTTACATAAATATAAGCAATTTTTTTTTTTGCAAACACTATTTACCGGTATTTTCAAAATGGCAATATCTCGAGAACCAGTCATTAGATATCAAAATCTTTACAAGATTCGTGTTGAGCATGGCAAATGCAATAAGATATGTGGTCTAATTTTTTTTAAAAAAATTTTTGAAAAATTTTTGGAAATTTACAATGGGAGTTGGCATTTATTTCCACCAAAAAAATATATACTTTGAGTTAGCAGAATAACAAAAAAGGATGTAAAACGACAACAAATTATTTTTTTGCTCTGAAATTTTTATGGCAGATAGGTATTACATAGGGGAGCTATTTGCCATCGGAAACTCATTTCCGTCAAACTTGAGTTGGCATATTTTGAATATAGGTTCACGACATGTAAGTATAATTGTAAATCTTAAAAAACAATTCTTCTAATGCAAACTTATCTTGCAGATTTTCCAACTTGGTCAACATCATTGCATCTATTCTACAAATATTTGAAGAAATTGCCTCATATTAGAAGCTTTTATTTAGAAATCTTTAAAATCTCAATATGAATCAGGTATCCTCCGCAGCTCTTCTCTAGAAAAAAGTGTAACAAAATAAGATTTATTTCTGCTCATAATCTGAGACTTTCTGTAGTAAAATGTCTCAAAATCTGGTATTTTTCTGAAGAAAAATGTCTCACAGTCTGAGACTCTTTTTTCTTGTAGGAAAAATGTCTCAGAATATCAGACATTTTCTAAAGGAAAAACCTTTTAAAATTTGAGACTTCTATATGAAAAATCTCTCAGAATCTAAAACTTTCTATCGGAAATATGTTAAAGAATATGAGAATTTTTCTATAGGAAAACTGTCGCAGAATCTGAGAATTTTTCTATAGGAAAACTGTCTCAGAATCTGAGACAGTTTTTCTATAGAAAATGTCTCAGAGACATAGAAAGACTGTCTCAGAATCTGAGACTTTTTCTATAGAAAATCTGTCTCAGAATCTGAGACTTTTTCTATAGAAAAACTGTCTCAGAATCTGAGACTTTTTCTATAGAAAAACTGTCTCAGAATCTGAGACTTTTTCTATAGAAAAACTGTCTCAGAATCTGAGACTTTTTCTATAGAAAAACTGTCTCAGAATCTGAGACTTTTTCTATAGAAAAACTGTCTCAGAATCTGAGACTTTTTCTATAGAAAAACTGTCTCAGAATCTGAGACTTTTTCTATAGAAAAACTGTCTCAGAATCTGAGACTTTTTCTATAGAAAAACTGTCTCAGAATCTGAGACTTTTTCTATAGAAAAACTGTCTCAGAATCTGAGACTTTTTCTATAGAAAAACTGTCTCAGAATCTGAGACTTTTTCTATAGAAAAACTGTCTCAGAATCTGAGACTTTTTCTATAGAAAAACTGTCTCAGAATCTGAGACTTTTTCTATAGAAAAACTGTCTCAGAATCTGAGACTTTTTCTATAGAAAAACTGTCTCAGAATCTGAGACTTTTTCTATAGAAAAACTGTCTCAGAATCTGAGACTTTTTCTATAGAAAAACTGTCTCAGAATCTGAGACTTTTTCTATAGAAAAACTGTCTCAGAATCTGAGACTTTTTCTATAAAAAAACTGTCTCAGAATCTATGACTTTTTCTGGGACGTTTTTATTATAGAAAAAGATTAAGATTTTTCATATAGAAAAACACTCAGACTCAGAGCTATTTTTCTCATAGAAAAAAGACCAGATTCTGAAATACTTTTCCTTTAGAAAAAGTATCAGATTCTGAGACATTTCTCCTAAAGACAAATTCTCAGATTTTGAGACATTTTTCCTTTAGAAAAAGTCTCTGAGAAAAAGAATGCTTTGTATCAGATTTTTAGCAAACGAATTAAAACCGCCTATAAATGTAACATTTGGTTTAGTATTTTTAGTGTAAGTCATTAATATAACTACATATTTTTTTTTCAAACAATAAAAAAAAGCAAAAAAAAGCAAAAAAAAATTGAAAAATGTGTTTTATTTTTGGAATTTTATTTTGTATTTTGGCATAATATCGAAAATATATTAAACACAGCTCTGGTTGGAGCAACCGGCAATACGGTTGCTACAACCGGCAAATGTCGTTATTTGAGGTTGCTGCAACCGGAATTTGCCGGTTGCCACAACTGTAAATTGCCGGTTGCTACAACCGTATATTTACCGGTTGCCGCAACCTCAATCAGAGGTTGGAACCTTGTACGGTTGAGACAACCGTATTTTGCTGTGAGTGTAGCAAGATGTCTAAGAATTTGAGACTTTTTCTATAGGAAAAGTGTTTAAGCATCTGAGACTTTTTCGATTGGAAAAATGTCTCAGAATCTAAGAAATTTTCTGTAGAAAAAATGTCTGAGAATCTGAGACATTTTCTATAGGAAAATGTCAAAGAATCTGAGATTTTTTCGATAGGAAAAATGTTGAAGAATCTGTGACGTTTTGTATATAAATCTGAGATTTTCTATTGGAAAAATGTCTCAGAATTAGAAACTTTTTCTATAGGAAAAATCTTAGACTTTTTCTATAGGAAAATTATCTCATAATCCGAGAGTTTTTCTTTAGGAAAAAGATTTTAGAATCTAAGACTTTTTTATACTGTTTTCTTTTTAAAAAGATCTTAGAATCTGAATTATTTTTCTGATATGTTTTAGAATCTCGGATTCTGGGAAAATGTCTTACAATCGGAGTCTTTTCTTTTGAAAAAGTATATTATGAACATGTTTATTAGAGTTAATTTTGAAAATTTGATCGGGTATCATAATTTTTTTGAAGGATTTAGGGGAACTAAAAAGAATAGCGGTATTTTTTTGGAAAAAAATCAGCTCAAAAAAATAATACAATGGTCGTTTTTCAAACTCATAAAAAAAGGTCAAAAAACGCACCACAGAGGGCGGAAATATAAGGGTTTTCCATTTTATATTTAGATTAATGTTTTAAATATGCACAATTAAAGGGCATTTTCAGGTTAACAAAATGGTACCGAATTTTCCGTTCTATCACAACCCATTAAAAAGTTATAAGCTCTCAAAAATGGGCAAAACACGTTTTTTGAGAACATTGACCTCAATTTTCTCGAAAACATGACGTGATAAAAAAATTTGAAAACTAGATTCAGAATCAGCATCGAAATGTTAATCGATAACAAGTTTTATGATCCCAGAATATCATCCAAAAACATCACAAAAAAATGCTCTAAATAATGCACAAAAATGCGTTTTTTTGTGAACTTTGACCTCAATTATTTTAAAAACCTGACCTTACGGATCATTTTGGAAACCAAATTTGGAATCAGCATTGAGAGGAAAATCGAAAATGAGTGTCCAGACCCCTGACCCATCCAAACATTTTTCAAATTTAGGTCAGTGTTTTATAATTTTGCCATTAGAAAAAAAATTGGAAGCCTTATAACTTTTTAATGGGTTGTGATAGAAAGGTGCTTTTTGTACCAATTTTCTTAACAAAAACTGCCTCTTCATGTGCATGATTAAAAAATAATTTTAATTAAAAAAAAAAAAAAATCGATTTTTCCGCCCCCTGCTGTGGGTTATTGGAACTTCAAAAAACTGCTGTTGTATTAATTTTTGCTGTAGAATCGATTGGTGAAATCAGATTTGCAATATATTCAGCGCAAAATCCGCGATTTCAAATGCTTTGAAATCCCAAGGAGAGAAAATTTTCCCAAAAAAATAGCGGCATTCTTTTTAGCTCCCCTAAATCCTTTAAAAAAAGGATGATATCCGATAAACAGATATAGTGACATAGGCACCAAACGAACTCTAATGTTTATAGAATCATTTTCTAACGAGCCGAGTAAAAATAATTTAATATGATCTTATATACTTTTATATAGTCATATTATTTCATATATGATCATGTGTGACACTATGTCTTGCAAGATAAATTTTTATAATAAATTTTGATGTGCGATTTTTTTAAGATATCGCCATACATAATTATATGTTGTAACATCTGGTCCCATGCATCATTCCAAATTTCTAAGTGTTTTATATAAAATTTTATATGCCTCCATTATTTTTTAATTTTTCTAAGTTTTTTCCAAGAACATATTTTTATCGAAAATATTTGCAACGTGTTTTATATAAAATTTCATATGACTTCATATTTGTTTATTTTTCTAAGTTTTTTCCAAGC